>JAMKCH010037669.1:0-13480 GCA_023653785.1 Ophioderma brevispina | reverse complement strand
CATCAAATGTAGCCTTTTTTTTTTTTTTTTTTTTTTTTTTTTTTTTTTTTTTTTTTTTTTCTGTAGGGGTAGCTTAAGCGAGCTAGTAGTCGGGAGGAATTGTGGGCACAGGGTGGAAATGGAGTACAGACTTTTTCTATTGATCGATTTTTGTCAATGATGACCTAAGCTAATGATTTCTGGAGGGTGTGCAAAATTTCATGCAGTGCATTTTCTAGAAATCCAATATGGCCGCTATCACTCTCAAATTCATTCAAATGGCCATAATTATATGCAATAAATCCAGGTTTTAAAGCACGAGGAATCTTTTGGACGGGTTATTGACGTGATTTGATCACAACATTACTATCAAATCCAATATGGCCACCCTAAAACCCAATATGCCCTGAAATCATTCAATTGACCATCAACTATTTGTAATAGAGGCATAATTCTGCGCTCTATACCCAGTAGGAACTCATATCTGACATTTCAAGTGTGTTAACAAGCTTACCGATCAAGATGGCAGTCAATATGACTGCCTTTTAAGATCTTTAAAACCTACAAATTGTCATATATTCATAATATATTGGCCGTCATTTTGAATTTAAGCATGTTGTCAAACAAATATACCAGATACGAGTTATTAATGCTCAAAGACATACATCTCATACTTTAATTTAAACTTTAATACTCATTTTGGGTGTTTTAACTAAATAAAATACAGATGTATCGTAATTTATAGGTTTTAAAGAAGGTAAAAAGGCAGTCACATTGGCCCACCATCTTAATACTTTTGCATGTTAAAGAAACAGAAATTCCAGATAAGAATGTCAAATGGTCAAATACGTATCCCATACCTTAATTACACCTTTATAATAATAATTAGTTGATGTAACTACATATAATACACATACAATGTAGGTTTTACTATTTTTAAAGGTGGCTGTATTGGCTGCCATCTTGAATTTTGAAAATATCCATTACAGAGAAATGCCAGTTAAGGGTTTTTAGTGATCAAATACATGTATATCATAAGCATAAAGCATGCGTATAGATACTGGAATCAAGCCTCTAAACTGCAAAATGTGCAGAACACTTGACGTTTCCTGATGCGTTGGAAATGCATTCTAGAGGTGGACAGTTAAAGTAACACTTGCAGAGTATGATCAATTGTAACAGATTTTGAACACCTGCAGAACGCGTTTTAGGTGTTCAGTATGTATTCAAGTAGCGTAAATAGGTATAATGGAGGAGTTAAGATCATTTTAATGATTCCGAGAGCATTATATTTGACTTTTGAGCAGCCATATTGGATTTTTGTGGCAATGTAATGATAAAATTACATTATCAACACTTTATCGTGCTTAAAACACCGGAGTACCGAGAGATATTTGTCTCTATCGGAAATACTTAAGGGATTTTTAGTGATTTTGGACATGGTAGCAGCCACATTGGATTTTCAAAAATGGCACTGTAGCCAATTTTGCACACACTCCAAAAATTATTGGCTTAGGTCCTAATGAACTAAAATCTATCAATAGAAAAAGTCTGTACTCCATTTCCATCCTTCAGGCTGTGTGCCTATACTTCCACCTGACTATAGGGGCTCGCAAAAGATTATACAGGGGGCAAAATTGAAAAGTGGTCCAATGTTGTTGAATTGCATACCAAATTGTTCGTATGATCACAAGGAGTAAAAAATGTATAGTTTGTGCTATCTCCGACTTACCCCTATGGAGTTATAAGCTGAAAACCATTATTATAGGTCAAAGGTTAAATTTGGCTTCTACAGGGGTCAAATATTGAAAAATGCTTCAATTTTCAGTGGAAATGGTCTCATATTATTTGTAATGTAATCACAAGTAAAATAAAGTATAGTTTGGACAATGTACAATGTACAGTTACCAAGTTACACCCAACAACCCCTATACCCCTACGAGGTATAGGGGTAGTACTAATGAGGTGCGTAACTTGTTAATTTCACATTGCAGATGGTCGAAACTATTCCTTATTTTAATTGTGAGAACATTACAAACAATATGAGACCATTTCCACTGAAATTAAAGCATTTTTTAGTATTTAACCCCTGTAGAAGCTTCATACGAACAATTTGGTATTCAATTCAACAACATTGGACCACTTTTCAATTTTGACCCCTGTATAATCTCTTGCGAGCCCCTAGCTCGCTTAAGCTACCCCTACAGGATGGCCATCATACATTTTCGTGTATGTCATAGTATGAGGTAGCCCTGGTATAAATGCCTCTTTGCCCCCCCCCCCCCCCTTTTTTTTTTTTTTTTTTTTTTTTTCCAACATGCCTGGCTCACCCACTAAAGCTACCGTACGCGTGAGACTTCAAAAACTTTTTTTTGGGACACAGTCCACTGTTCGGGAGAGGAGGTATTTTGTTTCCACATCTCAAGCGGCCAATCTGGATATATTTTACGTTTATCGTCTGGGCCTGTATCATGCACGAAGGTGATATAAAGTTTATGCAGATATTTGCAAGTTCTGTCCTTGTATTGTAATATAATTTGTTTTATTTTATTGTAAAAATTACTCAGGCTATTCGTGTAGCAGTTTCCAACATTGCGGGCATTGAAGCGTTCTTCATTTGAGCACGCTTTCCATCCATGTATCCTTTGTTTTCCTTGTGAAATTTAATTACAAAGTGATTTGTGTGTTTGGAAAACTCGAAAGAGTCGAACGATCGCCTCAGACGTGGAATTGAACCATGATTGAACGTACTTTTGCCTGTGGAGGGCGCTAGAAATGCCTATGCTTTTGTATGAGTTTCTTAGCGTCATCATCTCTTAGAGGCAAAATAATGTGCCAATGAAGATAGAAAGAGGACTGGTGAGATTCTAAATTTGATTTTTGTAATTAGAATTGATTTCCATATATGTTTTTCGACCAGCTTTGCAATAAGATTACTACAATGTAAAAAAAACTCTAAAAAATTACATGAAAGTTCCAGCAGCAATTCTTCAAACAAAATACCTTAAAATTTACAGTATAATCTAAAAATTAATTGAATCAAAATATAATTTTCCTCATGTTAAACATCTTTCGTTATTGAAATTGTTCATGTACCTCAAAAGGGTACACTGAAAAAATAATTTCCTCCTCAATAAAATTAAGTGTAATCGGGTTGCATTCAATTTTATTGAGTAATTTCAATGAGTAATCTTTTAAGTTACCATAAATCGTGTATTTTAAGTAAGATGGCTGAAAATGTTTCAATTAGTAAAACTCATGATTTTTTTCTACATGTACTAAAAAATCTCACTAGTTTTCGCACTTATTTAGGAAGTACACAAAGAAATTACCGAGTTAGTCCAATTATTAATGGATTAAGTTGCTCGAACTCAAATTAATATTGAAGATATGTGGGGAAATAGGGAAAAGGAAAGATGGAAAAAAGAAAAAGAAAGGCTTTGGGGTATTATGTTTTCCATTGCATTTTTTGTCTTAGAGGCACTATTAGTGATTTGCTTGTGTGTAACAGGTATAGGTATACTAACATAGCTTACAAGTGATAGACTAAAAGCAACGTACTGAGGACAAATTTGAATATTTTAGTCATTACTGTTCGTACGGACACTTACTACAACACGTAAGTGAATGGAGATTCGTGACATTGAACACTGCTGTTTTCTTCCTTTTCTGTTAGTCGGAAGAATAACTTATGAGAATTCTACAGACTTATCCTTCAAGCAAGACTAAGCAAATTTCAAATATTTTGGGTAGATCGCTGATATAGTCTTTAATACGTTAACTGTTAATTTAATTTAATAATGTAAGTAACTTTTATACATGTTGGCCTACCTAACTGGGATCAAACCCGGGGCCCTCTGTATATGAAACCAATTACTTCACCACAATACTACGCTACCTTACATGAAATATATAAGAACATTTAATTTATATGCATTATATTTCTTTCAAATTAATATTTTGCGAATTAAAAGGAACAAATATCATACAAAACGTGAAAGGTTTGGACTGGTTTTACAAATTGCGTTGCTGTTATAACGTTGAATTATTAACTTAGCTGATTTGAGTCTGGTTTACTTAAAAATATCAAGAATTACAACTTCAACAATCAATTAATTTACAGGAATAAGTGTAAAATGATTAATTGTCACTATTTTTTGCACAATTTACCGTAACTTATAACATGTATATTTGTATTGTTAACATTTCTCAAATGACATAAGTTAAGGGTATTTGTGACAATTTAATACCGTTTATATGGCGAAGTCCCAAAAGGATCGAGCTAAAAATATAAACGACCTTTATCAAGGAGGAGTAATTGTTTTGGTCTGGCAACGTTCAGAGTTGCGTCTTGTCACGTGACCGCTTTAGGCTAATCAGGCCTGCGCCACAGCTGTCGTCATCGCCGTGTGTTGGAACCATTGTTCGTGTCTTGCTCTTAGTGTCATTGCTGATCAGTCACGTATCTGTCTAAATTCTAGTCTAGTCTTACGCATCTTTGGGCATGGGATGCGGGTTTGAGTGCCTTTGGCCCCTACTTACTGCCTCTTCTTAGGTCTTGGTTCTCTAAAAGAGAGATTATTAACAGTAGTTACATAGGGCCAAGGCCCACTTTTTTAATTACCCCCATTCCCCACTAATAAGAATATCGTCTTAAAGAAACCCCTTATCACAATAATCTATCGTCATCAATGGTTGGATAAAAAAAACATATCGCAAATATTTGCAAGGTATACATAATTTGCAAAACTTATTCAAAAATTCGGTATCACTTGTAGACATCAGTGAAAACAAACTTGTTATATGTTGGTGCCGCTCACAAATTTTGGGGTTAAGTATCTTTCTTAAATCATGAAAGAAATCACAACCAACAAGAAGTGATACTCATTTTCCACCTGACCAGTATTACATAAAGGGCAGATTCGGTCACCATAGGGTATATTTTCCCCTTCTACCTGTTTCGACACCAAGTACGTGATTAGAACAACGAAATTTTTTTTAAGCAAAGAGCCCCTTTTCCATTTATACTCGCAAACTACTGACAAATAAAGTTCTGATGCATTAAACATTTTTTTAAATCACGATAAAGAAGTCTACATTAAGTTTTATAGTTGCTACTCCAATCCTGATGAGAAAATATCTAAAATACACAGCTGCCTAATACGTCCAAAAAGCAGATCTTACCAAAAAACACCTTGCGCAAGCCAAACATAACCAAAACCATATCAAAAAGAAGATTTTGACAGAAAGTGGCCCACGTGCATGTTCCCAACCATCAAGACAGAATAAAATTTTATACGCTTTTTGGATATCGATCATATCTAATTGTATAACCTTAAGCCAGTATTTTAACCAAAACACACGGATAATTTGACGGGAAAACATTAATGTTCTGCCACATTCACCCAACACTGCCGAATTCGGAGTTGAATTACTAACACCGAGTACAGTTTAACAAGCTTTTAGCTGAACGCTTCGATGACGTCATACTGACCATGCCCCAAATCTCCGCACCATATGATAAAATAGGAGAACCCATGGTATCAAACAGTTGAAAAACAATTCGTTTTCAAACGCCAACTTTAATAAGAGGAACTGATACGAAGTGCATTTCAGGGCATTTGGAAGCTTGCTCAGCAAGAGTCCGAGTTGCTTTACCCAGGGTATTCTGGTGAAAAATAATCCCTAAATACTTGTAATTGTTTACAATATAAAGACGCTGACCCTTAAAAAAACCACTCTTTCAGTTCTCCTACTCTACACCCTTCTGAAAAGAGAAAACTTTAGTTTGTTGCAAAACTTAAACTGTTAGCCCCAACTCATCACAAAAAACTGAGTTGAAGAACATCAAATGCTTTTGGAGACCACCAACTGTATCTGATATTAACCACAGATCATCAGCAAAACACAATAATTTATGTAATGCCTCTTCTAACTATAATAGGGATGCATTTTCTACATTTGTATTATAATAAGTCTAATCTTCTGTGATATGTAATAAGGAGGCAGTAATCACTCAAGAGTAATCACTCTGTGATAAGGGTAAAGTGTGCCACTTGCCCTTGAAACCTCCATTGGATTCAGTTTTAGATTATATTGAGAAAGAGAATGAAGTAACTCTACCAAGTAGACCCTTGGGTTTCGTAAAGTCTCCATCTGCTACTGATACTTTATTAATTAAAGTAGCGATTAATATGCTTAGATGCCATTTATAGTTATACAAGTGATGTTTGTTTGTGGGTTAAATTCTAGTTCAATGCTAGTTATGAGAGTTTATGGGTTCTTACTTAATGTGGAATTGGTTTAGGAGATTCCTCCCGGTTTGTTCAATTATGCCACTGGCAAATTGGGTAATTTTTTTATTCTAATTTATAGCCTTAAGAGTGGGCCCTCGGGGCTGGGTTAGGGTCTACCACCCGATTGTCTGATAGCAATTGTTAATTGTACATGTAGTTAACCTTAAGAGTAGGACCTCGGGTACATAAGATCTACATGTGGAGTACCCAATTTGCTTGATAAACATTGTCCCTTAAGAGTAGACCTCGGGGGATGGGTTAGGGTCTGCCACCCGACTGGTGATAATGTTATTATGTAAAGTAAAACCTATGAGTAGCCCTCAGGGTGTAGATTAGGGTTAAGCCACCCGGTTATGACTTCCATGTTTTACAAATGTATTTGTCACTAGCTTTAGCAGATTTTATAATTTTCATTACATACATATATGTAGGCAATTGATTCAACAATTGTGTTAGTTATGGCATCTTGTAAATAAATGATCAAAATCAGATGCGGCGAAGCAGCAGCCATACAGCACATCTCGTCTCAGTCTCCATACTTGATAAAGCCTTTATGATGTAAATATTTTGAGTATTACAAAAATCATTGAATTGTGTGTTTTCGACTAATCATTTTGAGTCATAATTACTCTTTTTTGAGTGTAGTAATAGATCATTCAAACCGTCAAACTACATTCGTTTCCTGATGCCTTTGTCCCCGAAATGTAATTAGGATGCTATCTTAAACTGTATTGCATTTTTAATAGATTTTCGTATCATACCACAATTATAGTTCTAGGAATTGTTCTCATGAAAGGTATATTTGTATCATTACAAAATAAACGAACCTTTAAATATTACGCTCAAAAATACAAAAAAATAAAAAAATAAATAAAAACTCAACCAACCAGCGCGATTCGAATTGACAAACGACAGTCAAGACATCTTACAATATACGTCTAGTAAAGAACACAGCAATACATATATTTGATATAACTTATTACCACTACTAACATCTTGTATTTGACGAAATAACCCGTACTGTTAAATTATACAGTGCACTTTTCAATAAACCGTAAAAAGGATCAGAAAATGACAGAATTTGGCTGAAATTTGGAAATACAGTACAATACTTTATTTGTATGTCCAATTTTCCATGCCTATTACGACTAAATTTAAAACAGGGACTCCTATTTGAATTTGAATATCAACATTATTATACATTGTTACGAGGTTTCAATTATACGGGAAAAATACTGTAAATCTTACAGGCAAACCCTGGCAGCAATTCTGCCAACAAAATCACATAAAACTACAGCTTTTACATGTTTCCATCGAAATTCACTGTATATTTTACAATTTAATGCGTATGTTTTACAACAAACTAATTTTACAGTAATGCACCGTAAAAATTGGTTGACATTAGTGGATAAGCCTATATTACCCTCTACACATCCACAATCTCTGTAATAACTTACCAAATATATATGTTTTTAAGTGTTTTGATTGAATTTATTTTTGCAGTATACTGTAATTTTTACAGTAATTAATTGGCAGAATTGCTACCAACAATATTTATATACGTATGACAAAATCGTCTCAGATAATACAGCTACAAACTTTGTACTAATATCTAATATACCAGGCCTTGCGCATTCGATTCATCAACAAATCAATAGGTTGTCATACGGTGGTTTTTAGATGCAGCAAACAGACGAATGCAGATTGGTCTGTTTGGAAGACTTTCATTTGGCGTTTGGGTATGATTTCAAAAAGTAAAAAACTATTATATCTACAAATTGGAATGATATTTTTGCTCAATATTTGGTGTATGAAAAGAGTTTGTGATATATTATCATAATATGCAAAAAACTCAATTCGCCAAAATGTCGATTGGCCTGTTTGGAAGACTCGTGACGATTTATGGGTGACAAGTCAAACATTTCTTTATGTTTGAACATTTTTTCACCATTGACAGTAACCTTGGTGTAGTTTTTGACGGATTTGTAAACAATATATTCAACGTGCTGGAACCATAGGACTGAATTAATCAATTCGGCATGATTTTACTCGTTAACTGCAGTCAGTGATGTTGGAAAGTAATCACGATTGTCATTAATTTTCATTGTAAATATTGTTGTTTATTATGTATTTGTAATAATTGGACGCGCTATTGGATAGATGCGTGTCCCTTAATCAAAAGCGAGTTCATAATAAACTGTACTATACAATACCACGAGTGCGTACTTGGGGAATGCGAGACACATTCAACACATTCAAGAAGGAATCCAATAATATTTTGTATAGATGAAAAGTAATAACGACTGTTACACTCAAGTGCTTAACAAAAGGACTCAATTGGTTTCCAAATGTTGTCATAGACCATGTAAGCAAAAAAGAGTGTCGCATTGTGTGTGTTATGCTGTGTCATGCGTGTGATTAATCAGTGTCACTTCTACCAACTGTCACCTGATCTGTTGACTACGGTAGCAATAAACTCAGTCTTGGCCCAGTAAAATGTGTGTTTAAATTATATACCACAATCTTAGAAAGCCGGGGGTTCTCAAGTTTGGTTTGGATAGAGACGTGCCTCCGGAAGTAGGTCCCATAGCTATACCATTGTTTGCAAAAAAAGGGACCCATATATAGAGCTATACCAGAGATGCAAATTTTGGGCCAAATTTAACCAAAATTTGCCATTTTTTCCTCAAAATGTTGACATTTTAAGCAAATTTGGTCAATTTTGGCTTCAGATTGAGAACACATGACTAATTATCCAACAAATTTTAGAAAATTTTGATTCAGTCCGATTGAAAAAAAAAATTGACTAATTTCCAACAAATTTGAGAAAATTTTGAAAAAATGACCCATTGCTATACCAAAATTGGCATGAAAAAAGGGGTCATTGATATACCAGAAGGCTGAAAATGAGACCTGATGTCTGTGGCACGTCCCCGTACGGTCATTTGTGTATAGAACCCCCCCGGCTTAGGAATATATTTGAACACTCATCAGCATTTCCTACATTTCTCGCCCGGGTAAGAGTTAAGAACCTACAACTAGCTCATGCTATCACTCAAATGAAAGCCCAATCTTCCTTTCAACCTACCCTTCCCCAACCGGACCCCATCAATCAATGTTATTGTAATTGGCAAGACTGCTGATGACATTACCTTAATCATCATTGGATATGGGAGACGGAACAGTTTTCCGAAAATTGTTCAAAGTGTTTCAACAATTATTTCCATGATTGTTGCAGATAAAGTGGTTCTTGGACGGGCGGTTGTCCTTTCCCTTTGCATGCAGCTGTACCCCATGTGAGATCTCTGTGACTGCGCGGTTCTAATATCAATGGGAAAGAGTTCATGTCATTGTGAGCGCTATAATTATATAGAGCAGCAGTCCAGAAGGTTTTGATCAAACGAACGAGCTACCAATATCTGAATACGGGAAAATTCAGAGAAAAATATAACTTTTGCAAATATGAATGTCTGCCGGAGACCAGCTGCTGCGTGTGGCCCCAGGAGAGGGGTAAAGATACTATGGGGTCAAATGTTTGAACTGCTCTAAATCTTATGAAATATGGCTCAAACTATTCCTTAGGTAACCAGGAGTAAAAAAGTCAATTGGGTCACGTGCGTGTGGTGCCTCCTTTCCAAGATATTTGGGAAAATAGGCTACGGCCATTTGTTTATTCAAGAAAGGTCACTCTTTGCAGTACCTAGATTTCTCTGTAAAAATATTTAAAAAAGAAGTTTAATTATACTGATTCAAAATATGAAATGCTTTTGCACTTTCGGCATCTTCTTGTTGTTATAATGGGAGGGGTACAAAAATTCCCTGTAGGACTCTATGGGATGGGGATATTATACCCCTCCCTATAAAAGGAACCAACCCTATGCAAAATAAAAAAGCATATTTTGAATTAGTATCATTAAATAATTGTTTTGATATTTTTTACAAGTAATCTGGATATTGCAAACGTTGACCTTTCTTGAATAAACAAATGACCTTTAGCCTATTTTCCCAAATATCTTGGAAAGTTGGCACCACACGCATGTGACCCAATTGACTTTTTTACTCCTGGTTACCTAAGGAATAATTTGAGCTATATTTCATAAGATTTAGAGCAATCCACACATTTGACCCCATAGTAACTTTACTCCTCTTCTGGAGCCACACGCAGCAGCGGGTCTCCGGCAGATATTCATATTTGCTAAAGTTAATATTTTTCTCTGAATTTTCCCGTATTCAGATATTGGTATCTCGTTCGTTTGATCAAAACCTTCTGGGCTGCCGGTCTAATAGCCTGTCTCACAAAAATTGTGCAAGCGAAAAGCGCCATCTTTGGCAATTAGAAAACACTGCTGTGACATGATGCTTACATCATGGAGTTATTATCCGTCAAGGGCGCAGTTTTAGCTTTCGAATGCCGTTTATTCTATTCCATTCAGAGCAATTAGTGTCAATAAAGTATGACGGTAGTTTGGAGGATTTGTTTCTGCCAAGAAGATTATATAGAGTTTGCCATGTTTTTTTATATTGTTCCGGATGGCATCAAACTCTGTTGTGATATGATTACGTTTAGCAATGCGCAAAAGATAATTTTTTGCGATATTTGGTGTAGTATAAGTTCATCATCATTAGGTTTGGAACGGTATTTTCTAAATACTTTATCTTTAGTATTAATTGATTTAATTAGACCCAACGTTATCCAGGGTTTCTTAGGCGTTTTACGTTTAGATAATTTAGTCGATTGAACAGGACAGTGGATAATAAATATATCTGATAAATTGTCTTGAAAGGTATTAAAAGCTGTTTCAGGATTATCATCATCATACACGTTCTGCCATGTTGTGGATGATAGTCCATTCATAAAACTCTTGATGTTGTTTGGCTTAAGTTGGGCGTGAATGTTTATTTCGGGAATTCTAATTGTTACAAGCTTGAACTCATTAACCTCAGAAAGCTTACTGTCACCCATAATACAAGTACTGCAGTAACTTAGGAGATTTTGATCTAGTCATATCCATAACAGCCTGACATTTAGAAGGATTCAGAGGCAATATATTGAGAAAAGTCTAGTTGAAGATGTTGTGAACATAATTTTGAAGAGCATCATGATCCTTTTCACTGAAAATAGATCAAAGTATGGTGTGATCATCTGCAAACCGAAAGAGAGGAGGAAAACAACATCATTTAGGTCATTGATAAAAAGTATGAAGAAAATGGAACCGGGAACACAGCCTTGGGGTACACCAAAAGTTACAGAGCACCACTTAGAAAATGCCCCCTTGAAAACAGACTGTTGCTTCAGCATAAAGAGGAAGTTTTGAATCCATTGAAGAAGAAAACCTCGAATACCTTTAGAATACAGTTTTAATACTGAAATATCGTGATCTACTTAAGTAAATGCAGACCTCATTCCGTCAATAAGATTGCATTTACGATCAACGGATTTGCAAGGAAGCTTAGGTGATAGAATTCAACTATTTTTTTTGGTCTTATGCCAAAACCCCAAAAGGGCTGGCCTTTTATTTTCAGACCACAACGATATAGACAAAATACGATACCAACAACATTACAGAGATACAACCAAGACGGAGTGACAGTGTGTTTGGCAGAAGAGATAACTATAATGCATGTATACTTAAACTATACAATATGCTAATTTTTCAAAGGCAGATTCTGAAGGGGAAAACAATTATTTATAAATATTTTTTAAAAGAATTCAACTAACATTTGCTCACAATTTCTACCACTGCGAAAACCAAACTGATTATCAGACAAACATTATGCTCATCAATATAATTTAAAATACGAATAGAAATAAATTTCTCTATAACTTTACACAAAGTACGTGTCAACGAGATAGGACGGCAATTACCAACATCATCCTATTAAGACAGTACGCAGACCTAGTGGTGGGAATTTGTTTTACTTTAGACGTATAGAAAAGAGAAACAGAAGAAAGTTGTAAGTGGAGTTACAAGAAGCAACAAAGGAAAGATCAGACACAACACCAGATCAAGGAAGTGGACTCTTTTAACACCTGTGTGAAGCCACTTGAGTACTCGGTATAAAGAAGATTCTTTGGAAGAGAACCTTTCGTTACATTCATCTCATGAACCAAGTCAATGTAAACACCTCACCAGAACGACTCACCAAGCCAAGCCAAGATTCAGCTATGGCTATAATATCTGGATTTTCTAAATACGCGGGAGCATGAAACTCATCAAGCTTATTATTTAATGCTGCGGGCGTGAAGCATTACACATACAAAATTATTGCCATAATTGGTGTCTTTGACTTGATGATGTAGATCTATGAAAAGAATAATCATTAACATTGGGAATACGATCATGATATTGAACATCGCCTTCGATAGACATAGTAACATTTGTCTAATCATCAGGAAAGGAAGTATGAGATTGTTAACACTATTTTGAGAGTGTGCACTGTTTATATGTATATTAATTTAAAAATGTTAGGATGAATAATACTACGATTACAAATCGAATCGTTTCATACATTCAAATTATTATTTGTATCAACACATTCTCCCAGCAAAGAAACATTAGAAACATTATTTGAAACATCAGCCATGGTAACAACATTTGTATCATAAGAAAAAAATCAATAAACAACGTCTAAGATTTCAGAGCTAACATAGTCACGAAACTTTGTGTTATATGAAAATTTACGCTCATCAGTTTCTACAACAATGACCCCTCTTAGGCTATGAGACCAAAAGAAAAAGATGCTCGGATAAGGACCAAGGTGGCGCACCCCTGAGAAGTACGTAATTCTTCCGAAATATTTTTTTCTAAAATAATAGAAATCAGTTCTTCGTGTGTTCGTGTGTTCTCACGTCTAGTATGTGCACATTTAGAAAATTAATTAAATGTCATCTAATTTTTTCCCTGAATATCAGTGACCAACGGATGTACATCATGATTCATTGACTCCAGCAAATAACGGGGCTATTGATAAAAAGTAAATCCGCTCGGTATGCATAGGACCAAACACTTCAGATTACTTTTTCATCTGGAACTGCAGAGCCATTATTATCCATGCAGCTGAAAACTGTTCAGGTGTTATACCACCACCCCGATTTAGCTTAAAGGAAATATGTCAAGATTTTTGTCAAGCTCAGTTTGACTTACATTCATAAAATATATGTACATACATCACGAATTCCCGAAAAAATAATACAATTTGATGTA
>JAMKCH010037668.1:0-14254 GCA_023653785.1 Ophioderma brevispina | reverse complement strand
CCACGCCCATAATCTAATATCAGATGAGGGCATGGCAGTCGATCCCAACCCACCAAGTTACATCACCATGACCCTTATTGGTCTCAGGTTATCGCGTTCACAAGAAGGTGTTGGACGCCGCCGCCGACGCCCCCGCCCTTGACTGATAGCAATAATCCCCCGACTTTTCTTTTTCCAGCCGGGGGTAAAAAGTAAAAAGTATGTTTTTTATGACCATGCAAGTAACACCCATCTAACCACTGATTTTCAAGAAAAGGGGTCGTTTTTTTAAAGTGGCCAACCTGTTTAATAAGGTATTTTTTTGTTAAATCCTAAATTTAGGTCGCAAAAAGTACAATTTATCAGTTGTTTTTCATTCATGAACCAAACTTGTTTCATGGGGTATTTGTGCTGGTAGGGTATAGCGGATGTTAGCGGATGTTTCAAAAGATTTTGGTAATCATGGGTACAATTTTCACTAGGTGAGTGGATCCCTCTGAGTTATTGTAGATTAGATTTATTGCGATATTAGGCAGTGGCGTACCGAGGAGGTCGATCCCGAGAGGCAAATTTCCAAGTCGTCGGCCAGAGGGGGCAAAATTTTATATGATCCTGGTGATTTTGCTCTATAAGTCTGATCTCACAAAATGCATGCAAGCGCGTGAAGATCGCCGATTTCTTTAATTTTTGCCCAATTGGTAGAGGCTGAAAAGTTGGTCAAATTCCCCCAAGAATGCATAGTGTGGTCCAGATCGGCCCGCTTTTCGAGCCGAGGGGGAAAACTTTCCACCACCTGCCCCTCCGGGTCGGTAACTCACTGGATTAAGGAAAATACCCAGGAATTGTATGTAGTGGGATATTAGGCAACAATTAAAAATAACCTGTTTTATGGACCTGACTGTCTGTGAATTGAGGTTTGGGAATAACCATTTATTTATCAGCTGTTTTGGGCAAAAAAGTTTGATTTTCAATTTAAAAAAACAGCATTTTTTTTACATATTTTGGCAATGTTTCGCCGTATTTTTTGAATGAAAACAAGACAACAACCATGCTACTAACTCCATTCACCTTCATCGAAGTCATTGATGTCAACTCATCAGACAGTTAGTTTGCATGTATATTTTCGCACCGTTTATACGCGCGAGTGCGTATTTCAGTGCTTGAATCAAACGCTCGCGTTTTAATGCTGCGCCGATTGATCACTACACTGATGTCACTGATTGAGGAAAGGAAGATTAAAGCACTCTACCATCTATTGTAGTCTTATGCTGAAGCTGCTCTAAGAGGACCGGGTTTTATTTCTTTACTTTATTTTTGTGTAAGAAGTAAAAAAAAAAATTCTTTGAATTTCAGATTTAGATCGGGAGCAAGGGACTCTGGTCAACATTATCGCTGCAGTCCCACTATATCTCAGCTTGACACCTTGGTAGTTATATGGACCCTCTACTCAATGTGGTCGTTAGTGGTGTCAAATGTGGTGTCACTTTTCAATAGGGGCCAAACTTTTAAATTACTCCAATCATGTTGAAATGTATGCCATATGTCGTCTAGGCAGTAAGGATTCAAAAAAGTATAGTTTGTACCATCTATGGACAATGGTTTAAAGTTATTGGGATAAAATGGCTAAAATTGCAAAAAAGGTCAATTTCCATTTGTACAGGGCTCAAAATAAGAAGTTTGCTCAAATTTTGGTAAAAAATAAACAAATGGGCATCAGCTTAATGTGTCAAAAAAGGAATAGTTTGTAGCATCTGCAATGCAAGTTATCATGCTAGTGACACAAATAGGTAATGGGCACATATCCAATTGGCAGACCTCTTTGACATTTATCTCGTAAGTAAACATTTAACATCTCAAAACTATACTTTTGGGAGACCTCTTTCTTCAGGCAATAATTGGCAAGCATTTAAAACAATAATCAGAGTAACTTTCAATGTTGACCCTGTACAAATTGAGTTTGACCCTTTTTGCCTTTAGCCATTTTTATCCAATAATTCTAAACCAATGGTCATAGATGGAAAAAACTATACATTTTTGGAATCTGTGACTAGGCCGAACAATATGCGCCTAATTTCAACATGATTGGACCCACTGTGTCAAGTTAAAATGGCCCCCCCCTATTGAAAAAGTGACACCACAATTTGACACCACTACCTACCTAGCATTTGATGTAGAGGGTCCATACTAAAATACTAAAGGTCTCAAAACCTAGATGTAGTCGGGCATGAACAAACTTCCCTAAATAAGACCTATGATATTCTGCTCTGCTCTATTGTGTAGTTGTTCATTTTGTAGAATTTAACAGGTCATAATAACATAAAGTCTACTATAAGCATATTTTTGCGGTGCTGTTATTTCACTATTCCAGATCATTTACAAAATTTGCACAAACAAATCCCTCACAAAAAATCAATACAATACATTCTCTTGAAATGCTATGGGAATCTATCTAACAAGATGATTTATCTAAACATTATGTTATAGAGAAGTCAAAAAGTCCACTGGGTAATGTCATAACAGTAACCATACATTTTGTAACTCGAGGAATTTGATATCCAAAATGTATCAATTTTGTTGAACATTGCCACATCATAATAAGCATATTTATCCTTCAGACTTGCTCGTACATTTTGTCATCAGTTGCAGGAAACTAGCTACAATCGCTCTAAAGAGCTTGGAGAGTTATCCTAGAACTAAGAACACAGTTACACCCCAAACTGGTTTGTTAGTTAAAGTGACAGAGGAGTGGTGTTCTTCTCAGACATATTTATTTGTCTCATCAGATTCGAAAGTAATATCACAAGTTTTTTAGGTTTATAAACACATGCTTGCATAATTATAATTAGCACAATTAAATGCTATCAAGTATGAAAGCCAGATGGTATCATGATGGAATTTCATCTTCCAAGACGACAGATTGTAGTAAGTACGTATAGGGGAATGAGCCACTTTTTTCTGTATTGTTGTCACTTATGCACCAGATCATTTGGCAGCATGTACACACCAGTTGGCCCATACAAAACGAAATGTTTCTCTTTATTTTTATAGAACAATTTTAAGCAGTGTGACACATTTTGACAACGGGTATAAGTAGATGGCAAGAGCTATCATCTCTGCAAAAATCAGACAAATCCATTGCTGGAATGTTGCCATATAGGCTACAAAGATTATGATTGTATGTTATGGCGCCCGCTATATGCCCCTTCTCATAGAAGATATATGGGAAAACTTGATTTTACCAAAAAGGTGTTACACGCAATGTGAAATTTCGTCTAAAATTTAAACAGAATGTAGTTAGTGGGACAATGTTCTAAACATCAGTTGTCCAAAGTGTGTCGCTGAGGAGAATTTTGTTTTATTCTGGTTGGTCATAATAAAGGAAGACTCTCAAAAAACAGCGTGTAAACATAATTATGTAAAATACATACAGATATAGAAGGTATATCTATTTGATTGGTTATTAATGTCATATCATGTAAGAGCAAATCAGGAATTATAACTTATTAATATATTCTTGTTTTATTGATTGTTGAAAGGGTGTCACATGAAGTAAAAATAGATACACTAGATCATTGAGGATCATCAATGTGTCGAAAAATACTATTCACGTCCTTATATAGTACCTTTAAGCCTTATATATTCTTTTCCCTCTTAACGAACGTCACAATTCTAGATCATGATAGTGGTGACATTTGATATGTCACGCTACAGAGACTAGTTTCTACCACACACATGGCAGACATCCAGAAACGATTTAATGCAATCGTAATATGTAGGATGTCACCCTATGTATTTCTCCCTGGCCTTTCGCAGGCGACATATCGACATCCGCAGGTCAACAAAACTCTACGAATAAAACCTTGCAGAACGAGTGATTTCGACAGGTAAAACGCCGTTTTATAAGCGGATGACGATGGTGACGATGGAAGATTTTATTAACAGTGCTTCTAGTGACAATACAAATAAAGCAGACAAGTATAGCCTAGCCCTTTGCAATATTTCAACGAGGCAGTGTGAGTGTAACTTGCCGGCAATGTTCAGACTTCAGTTCTGACGTATGACACTGAGTGCCAGTACCAGACTCGAAAACAGGTCAGGTTTGAGGTGAATTTGAAATCACTTTGAGCATGACTGTTGACATAGCAGTTTTTTGGAATTGTTTGGGATTTTGTTTTTTGATTGTTCAACTAAAAGTTACATGAAAATTTATGGCGGAAGAACGAACCTCAAAGTATAGATGAAGACGGGTGTGTAGGCCTAGCCTAGGCCTTAGCCTGAGTATAGGCTATAAAAAACTATGGGCGTTAATTCTTTTAATTTATTAAAAAAAAAAAAAAAAACCAATCAATAAACAATGAAAGATATTAATAAGTATATAACAAATATATTATGCCTAAACGGGGACTCTGGATTATTAAAACAATGGGCCATCGGGTGACATCAATAGACTATTTGCTTCGGGCTCGCCTCAGCAAAATAGTACGATTGATGTCACTCGGGCCCATAGTTTAACCCCGAGCCTCTCATGGCAGTGTATTTTGTAATGTAAGGTGGCAGTCCTCAGCGGGGTTTAAACATCAGTTTGTAATCAGTCTATTTGATTGGTTGCTCCGAGGGCAATAATGTATATATCATGGACTGAACCAAATCAAAGCTTACTGTAAAAAGTGACAGGGTTGTTAAAGTGGTAGTTTTTAGAAGCAAAGTGCAGTGAATTAAAAAACATAATGCAGAGAACCACTGTCAAAATGGTCCACATTAGGTGACCAAAAACAAAGCACCGGCCTAGTTCTTCCTGCCATAACTAGACGGGCATAGGCATTGATACATAATTGCCACCTTGTTCAATCCACTAATGAACTGCATGGGGAATAGCGCTGGCATTGGCCTCCATGTGAATCCCAGGGTCAGAATATGGAGATATGAGTACAGTTACCCACCACCCAGACACAAACACAAACTTATTTTTAAAGCCACTATCGGTGATTCAATCGAAAAAGCACGTATTTGAAAATTTGCAGGAATAGCTTAAATGACGGATAAAGTTGTAGATTTCATAAGATTTTACAGAAAAGGAAGCAAGAAACAGCTATGTTCAAAGATATGAAGTGCCATCAGTTATGTATAGTAGGAAGGTCAGTACGAACGGTAATAATGACTAAAATATCCGAACTCTGTCCTTATTAGGTTGCTTTTAGACTTGGCACTTGTAGGGTTTGTTAGGATTGCTAACTTGTTACTATATTGCAAAAAAGCTGATTTTGTATTTGGAGTTTCTTGATTTAGCAAATCTTGATAGTGCGTTAACCCTTTTTTCACAACAAAACATGCATTGACATTTCACAAGCTAAAAGCATTACACCCAGGAGCTAGCCAACATTTTGCAAACACATCTCAGTACAAAAGGTTAGTGTGATTAAATATGTTGCTGCCTGACAGAACCACTGAAACGCTATTTCTTAAGTGTTGCAAATGGTCCGTAGGAGAGGGGCCCCGACAAAGATTGTACAGGGGTCAAATTTTAAATTGTCCAATCATGTGGAAAAGCACCACCAGTTATGTGTCTAACCATAAGGATTCAGAAAAGGTATAGGTTATAATATGTACAGCCTAAAGTTTTCAGAGTTATAGGCTAAAAACAGCAAAAATCAGTAATAAGGGTCCATTTCAGTTGTACAGGTCAAAAATTAAAGTTGCTCCGATTGGATAAAATGTGCAAATTATTGGTGGATGTCATAGGATTATAATAAGGGATAGTTTTGGACTATCGTAAATGCTTAGTTTCCGATGTAGGGGGCACAGAAGGTCAACTTCCTTGCATTCAATGGGCCTTGACCTTGTTTCCCCCTAATTCTGAAGGCAAGCATTTGAGATACTCAAAACTATTCCTTAATTTTAATCCTATGAGTCCACCAACAATTTGCCGCCCATTTTTTATCCAATCGGAACAACTTTAAAATTTGACCCCTGCTACAACGGAAAAATTGACCCGTTTTATGATTTTTTGCTGTTTTAGCTTATTAGCTCTTAAACTTTAGATTGTAGATTAGTTACAAACATACCTTTTGAATCCTTTATAGTTAGACACATAAATGGTATACTTTTCAAACATGATCTGGATCAATTTAAAAATGTGACCCTGTACAAACTTTGTCTTGCCCCCTCTCTTTAAGGCACCACGTGCGGCCACTTAAGAATTACGTTTCATGGGTTCCTGTCAGGCTGTCTAATAATTTAATCAACTCAAACCTTTTGATGTACTTGAGATGTGTTACAATGTGTGCTAGCTCTCCAGGGTACATGGTCACATTATGTGCTAGTCCACAATAATGGACATCTACAGCCATTGGGGTCTACATTTAGTGGGGGTGTTTATAGGTCAGGGCCAACATTTGAAGGTTGAAAACAGAATACACACAAACTAACAAATTACCTGATGCGCCCATGCGTGCATGCATGTGCTTGCTCTTGCATACATGCAGGAATGCCCATACATACACATACATATTTTTAATATACAATATCACTTCAGAGACATTAAAAGAACCGGCCTATTGTTTAAATGGAATAAACCTTGCCTGAGGACTTTGTTTTAAAAGATTTCTTTTGTGTTAGGTCTTGGAAGTATGCTGTCATACAAGTACACCCACTGCAAACACACACACAATGCATCGGCAGCCTTTTTTCCATATTCTGTGGATATCAAAAGTAAACAATAGCTGTTTTGGAATTTGACGTTGTCCAAGAAAGTATGCAGCTTTTACTATCGTGAATACTAAATATTTATTACGTATTATATATAAGAAAAGTGAAAGGCTCTTTTCCAATTTTTTTAATTTCATTTCAATCAAAATCCATGGAACTTTTTTTGGGACACCCCGGATGACAGTCTTGACTCCACCAATAATATCCCACCAATAATCCCAGAGACCTCGGAGAGCATTTCACATGACAAGTGACTCTAGTACGAATCTGTCTTTGGTTTATCAAGGATTACAAGGTTGATATCACGGGTGATCATGAGCCTATCAAATTTGACAACTTTTACGTCAATAGTGTTTTTATCATGTTGTATTACAGTTTGATGACAACAATTACCCTAGTCAAGGAAACCCACACAGATACAGAGATAACCACTGGATGCTAATTAGGCACATCTCCAATGTAAACAAACAATACATGTATTATTGTCTATTCAATAACAATATCAGGATGCTAATCAATGTAGAGGCCATTATTCATGATAGGAAGAGAAGAGGCGGGGGGCGCTGCAGACAAGCTGATTCAAAATGGCAAACTCAAAAGAAATTCAAATAGATGCAAGCCAAGCTGGATTTTTGGAGCTTTTCACGAGGGCCAGCTGGGTTGGCATGTACCTTGCTTCTATGAGATTTGGCCCAAATTATGCCCCTGCGACTATTATTTCTCCTCCACAATATTTATGCTCCAGGTGCATAGTAAATATTGTTTCCAGGCGCTATTCGACTTTTCCAGATTCATTTGCTCCAGGATATATGTGCCAGGGCCTATGGTCCTAGCGCATAATTTCGGGCCAACATCTTTGTAGAGGCCATGTGACTCAGTCAGCACATTCTTATTTAGTGGGCTGGGGTTTAGGATGCGGAAACACACTTTATCATTTGTGTTGCCTATCGGAAGTGGTCTCTTCTGCTCAGTCTTCAAAAGAAGCCCCCATAATAAAACATTACCTCCAAAATGGGGTCTTCTGGACTTTGAATGATATTGGCTGATAAATTACTTGATCTTTTTAGCCGCTTGCCTTCTATTCCACTTTGCATATGTTAACATTTCTCCAATTTGGTTCCATTTTTGAAATGTCACCGTAATGAGGTGAAAAAACTCATGTTCCTGTCAAAAATCGCTGCACCACTTACACGGGTGCGTAGACGATTTGTTATTTGTGTACTTAGCATGATAGGAGGCCCGCTTTTAAAAAAAATATACAGCGGGTCCGGGTCATCTGCCGTTGCAATTTGTGAATGGGGCCAAAGGTAACATGAGTTCACAAACATTACCCCACCCCGCCTTTCCACCATGTTACGATGTTACATCATCTCATTACAACTCATATGGCATGCAATATATTAAGGGTTAACATTTTGACCACAGAGACACAAAGACACACACACACCACACACACGACATTAAAACCAGATTCTATGTCCTCGCAATCTTGCAGAAGACACCAAAACGGTGCAAGATCCATTCACCACTCGAAACGCATTCCATTCCCCAATAGTCCAAATGCCGAGGCATACATGGGGGGACCATTGTGCACAGCATAATTTAGGTATGGTAAGTTCAAAATATCTGACAAAACTCCAGCCAAAAATGGCTCTCTGCAAAGCAATATATGAGTTCCAAAATTAAAACTAGTAGTCAAATATGTCAACAAATACACATTCAGAATTGTCTCATTTGTCTGTCAATGGTTCATTTATGTTGAATACTTTTCTTGCCATTCTACTCATTTTCAATCAATACAACTATTGAAAAGGGCAATTAAGAGAATATGTGGTCAAGTAGAAAAGCACAGGACTTGTGATCATTAGACAGTTAAAACGTGGAGTTCGAGCCCACTTGATCAACGTGTTTGTTGTCCTGGCCAAGATACTTAATCTCAAATTCCCTCGTCAACCCAAAATGGAATGGGGAGCTGTAGGAATATCACCATCCAATGCATAGGTTTGAGTGCCTAACCCACAGCAGCTAGATGAAAATAAAATGATTCTGTGATGATTTCCTAGTGGCAGCAAAATAACTGTAAAGCACTTTGATCTATTGAAAGGCGCTATATAAAATAACGCATTTATTTATTTTTATTCATTTATAACCATAACCGGACGGGTCGTTTTGCGACCGACGGCCAAATGCAACGAAAGGGCAATCTATTTTATTTTTTAACGGCCCCAGATGCAAAACGAGAGCCAAATTTTGCCGTTTCATGAACATCTCGGCCGTTTCCGGCACAGGAATAAGTAGCGTAAAGTCCAAATAACGCCCAGATGCAACGAAAAACATCGTGACATTTCCCGGGAGACCGGCCCAGATGCAACGAGGAAAATCGAGTCATTTCCCCGGAAGACGGCCCAGATGCAACGAGGAACATCGCGTCATTTTTCCGAAAGACGTCTCAGATGCAACGAGGAACATCGCGTGCGATGGCATGAGCACAGGATAGAAATAAAAAATAAATAATGGAGCGGACTTCACACTGATTTGCATGAAATTTGTAGCATATAGTTTGCCAGTCGGTTGAGTGGAGTTATTACGCTACGTAATAGTCCGTGCGTGGCGCTAGTACAGCTACGCCATGCTCCGGTTTACGTCAGAATGCGTTTATGAATAATTTAAAGTAGCTTTATCGAAAAATGTGTGGCGCTATTCACCATCGAAAGAGATAATGTCTATGGGCATTTGTACACAGTGTACCCGCTGCATGAAAAGCATTGCGCCTCTGCGGGGCAAAACCGTCCGAACTGCAGTGAAAAGCATCGAATTCATTTCCCGGGAATGACGTTCCATGAGGCCAAACGAGGAACATGCGTCATTTTCCGGGAAGAGGCCCAGATGCATACGAGGAACATCGCGTCATTTCCGTTAAAGACGGCCTAGATGAACAAGGAAAACATCGCGTAATTTACGGTTAAGACGGCCCAGAGACAATGAGGTCAATGAGAGTCATTTGCGAGACCAAAAATAGCAACGGCCGAGATGCTAACGAAAAACATTTTTCCGACCGGTACCACGTTTCCGTTTGTGGCTCTCATTGCATCTCGGCCCGAGTTAGGTTAAAGCCATTTTGAAGCAGCCCAACCTCGAAATGGTGAGCACAAAACTATAGCTGAAATCTTTGACAGCAACACATGTAGGTGTAATCCATCCTTTCTTCAACAGTGTCTCACCAGAACATGCAGAAATGCAATGTCACCATCTCACCAAGATAAAAATCAGTCCATTAATTATGCTCCAAGAGAATTAATTCATGAACAATCTCCACAATAGCCATGAGGAGTGTACATAGCTCCAGTCAGTCAGTCATTGTAGCTGGCATTCTGTTTCACAATCCTATCTTCTTTATTTGACCTATGACTGTTGCCAGAATGACTATCAGCTTACTCTACCAATTTTGGATCTATATAAATCTGGAATTCTACTGCGAAAATGTACTCACAACCACTGTTGACTAATGTTCTGGTACTTTATTCTTTAGCCTCAAGCAAATAATTATTCAATAATAAGTTTTGCATTAGATTGAAGGAAATGGAGGAAGGAATTAGTTAGAATGCAAATGGCATAATGGGAGATTTTCAATTTGTACCATCCTGAAAGGCTTCAAATGTCTGAAAAATAATATTTCTCACTCCAAATCTACTTTCTTTGACAAAAGATCAAGCTGCAAGCACTTCGTGTTATTGATTTCAGGAAAACTCACCTAAAGGGTAAGTGAAGTTACCTACGCATTACAAAAATCTATATTTAGGATAAGTTATGTAGATTCGCACACAAATCTGATGACCTCATATCCCTTTAAAAGGACACTTTCCCCTTTTATTTTAATCTTTTACATTTTGCAGCACTGGACTCTTTTTTTAATTTTTATAAATTTGTAATCCCCTTTCTTCATTATAAAACAATTGTTTTTTGAACAATAACTCTTTCTATAAGATGGAAGAGAAATGGAAAAAAAAGTATTAAAATGCATTTCCTGTGAAGTTATTGTTTTACCTCACCATACTGCCTTGAGTACTACAAAAACTTCAATACCAAATTGTATTTTGCCAAAATAATAACACTTTCAAAATCTTCACACGCCATTCTTCATAACACATACATTTTTTTATTGGAAGAGAAACATTTTTTTGTGCAGCCCACAGCAGACCCAAAGTTGGCATTCTTCTAAACGGGAAAAGCAATCCCCTGCTATTACAAAAATACCTAAGGGGTCTGGAAATAAACTATATTATATGCTAATGTAGCCCTGTATAGCGTTACTTACGCACTCTAAACAATCTATATTTAGGATAAGTAAATTTACTACACACACCGTCTTATGATCTCATGATTTCAATGTGGCATGATAGTAGTGAAGGGAACAGACATACAAACACTGGAAATTCATTCTGTTAAAGTGACACATACACAGGACCCATTTAAAAAAATATATTTAATATATTTGTTTGCCGTAATGGAGGACAAATAGTTTGTGAAGCTGAACGTAGCTTTAACTGTTTTCCTTTAAAAATATGTATGCATACTTACTCTTTAATTTTTTTCATGGCCAAACCAAGATCATATCTATTTACTGTGTAGTTGTTTTGTTGTCTGCTTTGATGTTTTTTTTCTTTTGTGACTGGTATTTTTGTAAATTGTGGGTGGTCGGCGATTTTGGCCAGTGAAAACTAGCTTCGTGAAGACTGGTACCAACTGAGCAGTAGGTGGCCACTTGCAGGATGGATCAAAAGATTCAACAGTGTATGCAATCCAGCGAACAATAATGAAAAATTATTAAAAACATACAGATATGCTGGGTTAAGATGTGAATCGCAGCTCACTCTTTTAAAAAATATTTGTCGTTGGTTCCTTGAGGAAGAAATTTTATAAAATCTCGGGTGGTGGTTTTAATGTCTTTGTAAATAAACTTTTAGTCCCCATTTTGGATGTTGTGAGTGAGTACAAAATAAATAGTTTTTTATTTTGGTTTAATTTGCAATAATTTTTAGAGTCAGGCAGTTTTCCTGTCGAGTCTCAGTCAGATTACAGCAAGCAAACAACCTTTTGGGGGGCCTATTGTTCTCAAAGCCTAGACTAGAACTTACTGAAAGGGTTATAGAAATCAGGGGCTAATTTCCCAAAGAATCACTGGGAGGGTCAGGCAAAGATACAGGGCTTGTTGGAGGCAACATTGCAGCGCTTTAAATCAAGTTCCATTGTGCTAAACACGTACAATAAAATCTCAGGTTTTCCCCAATTTGATTTTTTTTTGTGTGCTTTACACTTGAACCTTAAAGCTTGATTTAGGGATTCAAACATGATACAGAGTGGTTCAACACAATCAACAACGATGCATCAATGCGTCCGGTATTTTTATACCGCGAGGGCGGCTCCTTCAACAAACGAAAAACCTATGACAACTGATTAATATAGTATATTAGAGGAACATAATTATTCTAACTTATAAAATATATATAAATGTTCCCCCAGTTCGATCAGGAATCTTTCCATTCCACTAGTAAAATTTTAGCAACAATCTAAAGCAAAGCGATAGCGATAGTTTTGGTTTGTTTGTTACTTGCAGTTTGCACTGGTGTCCTTGCGCGTACTCCAAGTTCTAAACGTGACGAACAGCTCGTCGACTTAAGCGTACCACGTAATCGCCACTTTCCGGAACACGCTAATTTGCACATCACTGTGGGTTATACAACTCCACAACGTTACGCTCCTGCACAAGGAGATGCGGTGAGTTGTTGAATAAAACATACCCCAATTTTATAAACAACATTGTTATTTCAAAGACAGGTAGATGCAATTCCAGTGTTTTGCCCTATCCCTATACCATACCAAATCCGACCACACTACCTAATCTTTTTTTAAACTTTTCTCTCTAAAAAAATATCATTTGAAGAGGCGTGTGCCTACCTGAAAGTAGTTTATTGCTTAATAAATACACAGCCGTTCTTACTCACCTCGCATGGTGGCCTATAACGGCAGCTACATCAAATGCCTCCCACGGCAACTAACATAGCACAGTACACATTGGGCTAGTTGGTGATGCAGTCTGCAAGATAGGGTTTTCCACTACACATGTTGTGTCCTCCTCTACCGTACCTAATCCCAAAGCTACCCTGTATTTGCCCACTAGGTTGAGAGAAAGGTGGATAGTGTGGACAGTACCGGAGTATACACACAGCTACTTTGTATAGCAGTTACGACAGTGCCATTTTGGTTGTAGTCTTATCACACTACACGGCCGTTTTCTTACTCACGTGGTTACTATCGGCCGCGCAACCGTGTCTACTGCTGCAGCTACTGCACACTACACATTGGGCTAGTTGTGATGCATTAGCTGCAAATAGGTTTCCAAACTACACATGTGGTGTTATCCTCTCGTCCTATCCCAATAAGGCTACCTTAGGTGCCCCTAGGTGGGCGAAGGTGGATATCGTGTGGACATACCGGAGTAGGACACACAGCTACTTGTATAGCAGTACTACAGTGATTTGGTGGTAATCGTAGGAGATACTACACGGGTTTTCTTACTCACGTGGTGGCCTATACGGCCGCTGCACCGTGTTACTTCTACCGCACGCAGCGATACTGCACAGTACCACATTGGGCAGTTGTGATGCAGTAGCTGCAAGATAGGGTTTCCAAACTACACATGTGGTGTCTCACTCTACGACCTATCCCAATAGCTACCCTTTATGTTGCCCACTAGATGGATGAGAAGGTGATATAGTAAGTGGACCAGTACCGGAGTAGACACCCAGCTACGTTTGTAATAGCAGTTACTACAGTGCCCATTTTTGTTGTAGTCCGTGTAGTAGCTACAGCGGCCGTTTTCTACCACGGGTAGCAGTTATACGCTCGCTGCACCGGTGTCTACCGCACGGCCTGATCTGCCAGTACCCCTTGGCTAGTTGTGATGCATACTTGCTAAGTAGGGTTTCCGAACTACATGACGATGTGGTGGTCTCCTCTACTGTACCTATCCCAATTGCTACCCTGTAGTGCCACGTAGCCGGAGTCCCTGGCCCCTCCTTCGCAACTAGCAAACATGACGGCTCAAATGTCGGTTGCTAAAAAACATAATCGGGCCTGAGAAACATACGTGCAAAAAAAGTGGATGACGATACATCGTGTTTACGATGTACATGCGTAGTAGGAAGTAGGGTTTAAAACTCCGCAACAGACAATAAAATTGACGCTTGTGTATAGCTTCTTGGGCCAACAGTGAGGTTGGTTAAAAGAGTTTAGAGAAAAAAATCAAGGGAAATCAGGGGGGGAAATTGCAGGCTTGATCTTGAAAAAAGAAAAAAGCTAAAGATAGCGAGATGATGGTGAAATACGTGATGAAATCCGAAACGGACGGTATAGATCTAAACCAGGCCATATATCGTAATTATAAAATAAAACTGAATAACGCTCAATAATAATTATATTGTTTTTTCTCAATCAAATATAAAATTTTAATCCGTTCAAAATACCGATTTGTTTAGCTTTTTTCGTTCAATATTAATCTTAATGTAGGGAA
>JAMKCH010037667.1:0-15045 GCA_023653785.1 Ophioderma brevispina | reverse complement strand
CCATTACTTAGTTGTGTTCGATGTATTACTTACATTTCTTGAAGATAATTCAAGATGTTTGAATCTCACAAATCATCCTTAGTTTCCACAAAAACGTGTTTTAACAGCTCTATTTCTTGGGTAAACGCAGTAAAGAGCGCCCAAATGCACAAACTGGGATATTTTTCGAATATATCTCAATTTACTTGGAGACCCATAACTCCACCCGGTTTCATGTGTGTGGGGAAGCAAAAATGCCCCTTTTCTTAAAAACGTCCATATTGTCAAAAATCAAGAAAAAAAATCAAAAACAAAATGTTTCAAGTGTGTTCGAAGGCGCACACACTAAATCAACTCCACTTTGGGGGACTGGTAGGAGTTCCGGGAACATGACAAACATGTTGAGATATTTTTGCAGTCCTTTGGGGAACCGGTTCCTAGTGAGGGTGTTCTATTATAATAAAGTGAAAGCAGTATAGCTTGCCCATCGCTGAGATTATCAGCCAAATTTGGAATTCTATTCGGTGTAGAAACTGGGCCCTCGACTTCCGGCCCTGGTCGAAAGCGGGCTATGAGGCGTACCTGTCGGCTCAAAATAGTGTGGCGTAGTCATATGCCCTTTTCTTAAAATCTCTACTAGAATGATATCAAAAATGAAACTTATTCGAAGTTTAGTTGTGATCTATAGGGAAATGAATTCATAATATTCAAAATATTGTCACGCACGGGTGCAAATCAGCGGGCGCGGATGGGTATTTTTACGTGTGTTTCAATGATCGATTATTTAGTGTGTGGCCGCCCTCTAAAACTTATACGGGAGTGTGAAGTGTTTGCGATTTCGAGTCTGCAAAGACCTCAGATTATTTAATTTTTTGAGATTTTTACATTAACTCTATATTTGACCAAATCGCATTTGAACAAATCCAATTTTTAACGATTAACAAAAGAAATCGCTCGAAAACAAGGTGCCCATGAATGAAAATGTCGCTTTATGCCGTGTTTTCGCATATGGACGCAATTTGGCTCAAAAAATCCTGGTTGAGCATACGGATTGTTGACACCTCGCGAAATCAAGAAAACTGGTACATTGAAATTCAATATAATGCGGTGTGTATGTTTATGATCTAAAAGAGAATTGAATAGCGAATTATCTAGTCCAGTCGCATTGTTTCTCGTTTTAAGGGAACGGGAGGTCAAAACCGCGTTTCCTTCATTTTTTTGACCAAAAAAGCGTGGCGTCGAGTTTTAACATTGTAAGTTAATACTCCACCCAAATCCCTAGACGTTTTTCAAGCAGAAACAACATTGTAGGTTTTCTTGACTTATATGAAATATGTTAAGAAGAAAGAAGAGAAAATAGCTCATCACAGAATGCGAAATTACTAGTTTCCCACCCCCTAACCCCTTTTTATTTTGCACGGCAATCCTGTCATACAAACACCGCTATAGTGACAGCCGTCTGCGGGGGGGGGGGTGCAGTGAAATAAGCCTCTCCATTACTTAAGTGATCGTGTTTCGATGTGATTACTTTTCTTGAAGATAATTCATACAAAGATGTTGAATCACTCAAAATAATACTTAGTTCCACAAAAAGTGTTTTAACAGCTCTATTTCTGTTGGTAAACGTCAGTAAAGAGCGCCAAAACAACAAAATGGGATATTTTAGAATATATATCAATTTTTTACTACTTGGAGTACCCATACTCCCGTTTCATGTGTTCCGTGGGAAGCAAAAATGACACTTTTTTCTTAAAAACGTCCATATTTGTCAAAAATCAAGAAAAAAAATCAAAACAATGTTATCAAGTGAATGGACGCACGTCCTGTGCAATGGACGCCGGTCTGACGTCCATTTTAAGAATGGACGCGGGTCTGTTGTGCAAATGGACGCCGGCCCGTATAGAGGGTCGTTGAATAAGAAATATTACTCTGAAAGTTAATAGTACTGGTTCACACTCAACTTTTGGCTCAATATGCTTCAAATCAAAATCTCTCTTCAGATTATGTGTTTTGTACAAAAAGTCCCCCGCGTTGAGAAGTTTTTTTTTTAAAAATCCCCCCCCTAATTGATAAGACCGACAAGTCTACGGAGTAAGCCTTAAATTTAAGGCACGGTCCAACACCCTTCCGCTAAATGGTAGGATTTTCTCATGGAATGCGTATATGAGTGAGATATGCGACGTTTGCAGTAATGGTAAAGAAGATTTACGGCCATTTTCCTTTTTAACCTACAAGCGTACAATCAAGCAATCTGGATAATATCTGAAACGAGAGAAGACTACAATAGTAGGTTTTAGAGGGTGTCTGGACTCATTTATTGGGCAGGGGACCCTAAATACAAAAACCTTGCCTTATACTATACGTTGGCTTGAATACCGAACAGACCAGGAAGGGGCCGATTCACCTCTTGAATTTTTGATACCTTTTGTAAATCAAAAAACAAATTAAATTTTTTTAATAAAACGTGCCTGTTCTGTCAGACGATCCATTTTGAATCAATGAGTTCTATTTATTATTTCTATGCTGTTGATATTGTATATATTTTGGCTGTTGTTATTTTTGTTGTTTTGTATTCATATGGACGCACCGTCGGGTAGACGTGTGCCGCTGTTTCAAAAGTGTAAGTCCAAATAAATAAATAAATAATCTATCAATCAGCCAGACCCCAATGACCCCTTTTCAAAAAACCTTTGATTACCCGCCCTTTTTGCCAAGACATCCCCTATCCCCCTACCATCCCCGTCACCTTTCGTGAGTGCCCCCCCCCCTCCCGTCCATGACATCCCTGTCTCCGAACTGAATAATTATAATCTGTTATAGGGCAAGACCAACTGAGTTTGTGTGCCAGACAAAAACAATGCATGTCGAACCCCTCTCGCTCTGTAAGCGTCTCGTGACTCGCATGCCCGCTGGCATGCTCAACACCATAGAATCTCTACCACATTTTGATGTGACACCCATCTAATTCAACTGTTTGTCAAGACGGGTACTTTTTAAGGATCATGTCTAGAGTAACGTGTCTATGCTATCAAATACATACACTTGATGGTTGTCGCACACCACGATGATGAGTCTTAGTTTTGCCTCTCTGAGCGCGAATCGGATTGGAGATGGTGCCTTCTGGGCATCTAGTCACCAATCATTGTATGAAACGGTCCTCCTCCTCCATTAGTGGGGAAGAGGAGGCGAGGAGCACATTCCGATGGGCATATGTTTTAAAAAAATGAAAGAGTTTTTGCTAAGCGAGTTTAGATTTGTTTTGTACTCTCGGATGAAGTGAGAAATATCGAACAAACCCCATTGAAAGCAAGGAACATATGCAACACAATTGACCATGCGAGGACGTTCCGCAAAAATGGTCTCCATTTTCCGGCATTCTGGTATGACCCCTTTATCGTGCAATTTTGGTATAGCAATGGGTTGGGTTTTTTTTCAAATTTCTCTAATTTGGTGGAAAAATTAGTCAAATTCCCTCAATTGGAAGCCCCAACAGTAAAGAAATTGTTAGAAAAATTGTCAACAATGTTTCTAATCTTGAAGCCAAAAATTGCTAAAAAAAGTCAAATCCAGATCCATAGGGGGGCCTAGCCCGGCTTAGATCACTCCCGAAGGAGGAACCCCTCACTATTAATTTTCCACAAATCTTTAACTTTAGCCAGTCTTGTCACAAGGGACCCAGTTGTTTGTGTTTCGTCTCTCATCTGGTTGTTGGACGTCCTGGCTTACTGGTCCATTCCTGGGGGTCTGTTACACCGTGTTATGTAAGAATTTCGTGTAATGTAATAACCGACGCGTAATGTAATAAATGATGACGTGTTATGTAATAAAACGCGTATTGTAATAAAACTGAGTGTAATGTAATAAAAAAATTGTACGCGTAATGTAATAAAAATTTCGTGTAAGTAATAAAAAAAATCGACGCGTAATGTAATAAAAAATTAACGCGTTATGTAATAACATGTGCATTTTGTATGTAGTAGTTTTACTAGCAGGAGCGCTTAAAAAGGGGCGTGTTCGATCGTGTTTGGACCCCCGATTTACCCGGAAAGTAGTATCGATTTTGATATCAGATTAAGGCCGTATTTTTCCTCATTGGTCCTGGAAATTTGAGCCCTCGATCATTTCCATCCCAAGATATAAACAAAAAACCGCCGTTTTAGTGGTTAACCACTTTTATTAGCACTTAATTGAATAGGGCTTTGCAACATGCATTATTGCGTTCTACCTTCATAAACCGCAAAGTTGTTTCCCAGGTACTTGATGGGGTGTATGTGCAAGTGCCAGGCTCTCATATCAAGTAGAGAACCCAATAACATAAATCGGAACAAGCACCTTTTAAGTACTAGAGCCATACGATTGCCTAGTGACTCCTAAGATGTTTTGCGACTTGTGTGTGTGTGTGTGTGATGGTGTGTGTGTGTGTGTGTGTGTGTGAGGTCTGTTGTTGTGTGTGAGGGTGTGTGCGTGCGACCGCGCGTGACGCGTCTCTCTGCGCGCATGTGTGTGCGTTAGTCGGTTTCGTCCGTTTGTCGTCCGTCAGTATTGCTTCGAATTTATTCTCCGACCTTAAATTGGTGAGGTCTTGGCCTTAGCACGGTTCTGAAACATATCGCATGATGGCTTGCATGGGGGTGCTGTTGCCTGTCGCACGTAAATCGCGGGGTCTTCACCTATCTTATAACTATTAAACTGTTGCCCGCGTGTTTTCTCTTTGTCTGCAATGGTTGGGGAGGGCATGTACCCCTGCTATTATGATTAGGGCTTAGCAGTGACGTAACGGAACGAAGCGAGCGCCTGCCACCCCCCCCCCCTCCCATGTGAACTCACGTTTGTATAGGGTCTATGGAGAAGGACCAAATTCACCCCCTCAGGAAAAATTCCTCGGCACCCCTTTTGCCCCCCCCCCCCCATTTCAAAGGTTATTCCACTGGGTGTCCTTCTTCCGAATATGCAACAGAGCGGATATTTAAACAAGGTCCACGGTACGATATGGAAAGGCCCACTGTACCAATATACAAAAAGGGACTGACAAAGCGGAAAACATACTTAATTTCGGAATCGAGGACTGTATTTAAATTTCGGACTATAGCGGGTCCCATTTAATTTTCGGATAAAATTGCCGCGTAATGTAATAAAATATTATTACATAGCGGCCACTGTTATACATTACCCGTTTTATTACCATTACCGCAGAATTTATTACATTACGCGGCGATTATTACATTACATGAAAATAAATAACACAATATATTTTCGCGTAACAAAGTGACGCGTAATGTAATAACATTTTACAGTGGGTGGAATAAAAACTGAGTAATGTAATAAAATATTATTACATTACGCGGAAAATTTATTACATTACCCGTTGTATTACGCACTGCAGAATTTATAACATTACGCGTCGATTATTACATACACGAAAAAAATAACACCACAATATATTCGCGTAACAAATGGACGCGTGATGTATAAATTTTGCCGTGTAGTGTAATAAAACAGGTAGATGTCATAAAAATTGCCGCGTAATGTAATAAATTTAGTACATTACGCGGCAATTTTATTACATTACCCGTTGTATTACATTACATTAGGCAGAATGTATTACATTACACGTCGATTCATTCCATTACACGAAATAACATAACACAATAATATATTTTCGCGTAACAAAGTGACGCGGAATGTAATAAATTTGCCGTGTTGGTCATAATAAAACAGAAACCCCCCCCCTCAAAGTAATGTAATTAAAAATTACAGCGTAATGTAATAAAATATTATTACTTTACGCGGCATTTTTTTTATTACAGTACGCCAGTATACCACATTATACTGACGTGTTTTATTACGCCGAGTTTATAGTTCTAAATTCCCTTACTCTAAAATATGAAACCTGATACATCAAAGAAATGTTTCACGGGGACTTCGAAACCAGTAACTTTCTATCGTGACAGTCTTAATTCAAACCCCAATGCTTTACAACCGTTCGGCAGAAAGGGTGTTTTGTTATACTTGATTCCATATTTTTATATACTACTGCTTACTCACAAGTATTATTGATAACAATCAATCGACCGTGAACTGCCGGGAACTACGAGCCTGGTACGAGTTATTTCGTGGGGTTGGTTATGCTAAAAAAAATAACGCGTGCGCGAGTGCTAGCCCCCCTGGCGCTTTCAAACTTAGGGGCATTCGGTGACAGAGGATATGCAAACAATGGGGTCTTTGGGTGAGAGGCAGCCAAATTTGCCAACAAAAACAGGTGGTTTCGGGTGGCAAATTTGGTCAATTAAAAAAAAAAAGAAACAAAAACTGGGTCTTCTTTGAGTGAAATTTTGGCAATTTGTTTTTAAAAAAACCTGGTCTTTGGGTGACAGTAAAAAAAAAAAAAAAAAAAAGTCTTCATATGTACCATAATATATGATTTTTCTTAATTTTTTGACCCCCCGGAAATAACCCCCCTATATTGAGGATGCGTTTAGGATTCGGCCTTTTTACCTAACATATTCTTATTCCTCATAAAATTCTGATCTAGAAAAACCACATGAGATAAACTTTCCTTCCAGGTGATACCTAGCTCATTTTTAGCCCGGACTATTAGGGGCATTCGGTGACAGAGGATATGCAAACAATGGGGTCTTTGGGTGAGAGGCAGCCAAATTTGCCAACAAAAACAGGTGGTTTCGGGTGGCAAATTTGGTCAATTAAAAAAAAAGAAACAAAAACTGGGTCTTCTTTGAGTGAAATTTTGGCAATTTGTTTTTAAAAAAACCTGGTCTTTGGGTGACAGTGGTAAAAATTTGCAAAAAAAAATATGGGGTCTTTGGGTAACAGTTTAAAAATATGGGGTCTTTGGATGACAACGATGCTGAAAATAGGGGTCTTAACAGCCTTACATACGCGTCACCTCCAAAGTGGGTTTGCCCCCGGGTCCTAGCCTCACTGATGTTATCCACATTGCATGCATATTGTCTTCAAAAGTATATAACATGATTCGTGGTCCTATATAAGCCAAGCATATTTCAATATCAATGAACAAATGAATGCTAATTGACCCATAAATAGAAGAAATTATCATTTTTTCGGCAATTTTGACGGTAATTTCCTTTGTTTTGATATACATACATACATACATACATACATACATACATACATACATACATACATGGCTTTTCTAAGCCGCCATTTCATATAGATCACAGCGCCGAGATGGAATTCAAACATATTTTGTACAAAATCCTCTTGTTCACAGGGAGCCAGTGAAGTTCTTTTAAGTACTGGCTGGCATGATCACGTTTTGAAGCACGAACGATCAATTTTGCACTCCAGTTCTGTAACGCTCAATTCATGACGCATTTTGCATTAGAACCAGCTAAGAGTACATCCCATAGGCCTAAAACAACACACTTCCCCGTGGTGCCGGTGTGGCAGGAGATATGTCCTCCGGGCTCACAGCCCCTGTCCGGGAACCCCCCCAATGGTGAACAATAGGGCCAATCGATTCAGTTGACCACGCAACATAAGTTCACGCTTTATTCCGTGTCATCTAGAAGCCCGGGAAATGATACCTGCCGGACTATGATTACTTTCGCACCAGCCCTGCCGGGAGGGGGGAGTATGGACCCAAACTATCTATTTTACTAATTTTTATAAAAAGAAGCGCATTAGTACAGTAGGCCAATTGCCAAAACGGTTCCTCAATCTTGACGAGGAGAAATCATCTAAAAAACACATTCTGGGAGCAGGATCACCAGGCACTTAGGTGTTATGACAATACACCTTGAATTTTAAAGACAATGCCAGGAAGAAGACCCACTATTCACACCTCTCTCACCCTGAGTCGGGTAACAACCCAATAAGTTGTTCTTTAAAAAGAGCAACTTCTTATACTTACTCCAAGTGGAGGCCATGCGAGGCCAGGAAAAAGAGAATACCCAGACCAATAATCGGTCAGACGGACATCAGAGACTGACACACAATTCTCATACCAGCCACGTGTTATTCAATACTATGCTGTTATACCCTAGGTCTACCTGAAAGGGGCGGGGGGGGGGCCCTGTGATCTCTTACTGAACATCAGATTCCTATAAATTGAAGCACCAAGTGATAGATTAGAGTTTTTTTTTTTTTTCAATTGGTATCAAAATAGTACCAACATCCCATAATGACGTTCACTTGAGGGCATGGTGAGGAAAGTATGAAAATGCTGGATATAGGGGGCAATGATATTTCGCAATTTACTGACTCAAAAACATTATTATAGCACTTAACCCTCTGAGTATATAACACTAGTCAATAAATTCCATCAAGTTCAGCCCCCTAAAAACCTGTTACGAAATCGAGATATTCCTAACTTTTGTGAAAACTTAAATTTCCCCTATTCTACAATTTCACTATGGAAATTAACCGGTGTGCGGGACACGAAACTTAGATGGTTTCATTTTCGAAAGAGCCGAGGACCATAGGCTATCCATTGTTACAACGATCAAGTGTCTGGATATTCTGTATCGCACTAGGAATGTTGGAACTTCTCTCCCGAAAAGGGGGGGGGTTGCCATCCCTCTTCTATCCATCACTATGGGATCATCCGGTACCTACCTAGTATATACCTCGGTGTATGTAGTTTTTGCATGATAAAAGGAGCGAAAATGGCAATTGACAATATAATTATGGTACCAGAAGATTTTGTTAACAAGGCGTACACGAGGTATTAACACTAAGTGGATAAGGGGGAGGGGTCCATGTGGACCAGCATTTTGTTTGTTCGGGTTAAATTATTTTTGCCCAAAAATTTATGTAATTGCCCAAATATAATTGTGCCTATTTTGGTGAAAACAAATCGGCCATGGCGTGATTTATGCTATCATAACTAAGATTAATGGCCACTATTCACAACTTGATTTGCCCTTAAATTTTTAAAATTTGTATTTCAGCAATGTAACTGTATTATATTGTCCTACTAGGAGCCATTTTCAATTGTACGGCGGGGAAATTGTGCCACATTATAAAATCGGTTTTTGGGCGCCATTTTGAATCGGTAAAATCGATTTCATTTTTCCAGTTATGTTGTATGGTGGGATTAAATTGAACAATCCACCTAAAAGTGTTGCAGAGGGGGTCGAAGGGTCCACATGACCCCACTTCCAACCCATACACACTACCTCTTACAATGGATAGAGGCGTCAGAGTCGGCCGATTGAAACAACAGGAAGGTGGTTTTCGCCCTCTACAATATGGCGGTAAACACTGCATACACCTTGTCAAACACATAGAACATAAGTGTGTGGAATGTGTGCAGCCAGCAGGTGTATGCATTGTTTCGCCCCTATGTAGGGGCACACAAAACAACTTCCTGTTGTTCCACTCGGTGACCATTCAAGTGTGCGGCAGCCCGCTATCATGTGTAGAGGTCAGTTGCCCATACACCAAGGGGTGTGTCACAAGACCTATACACTTTAAAGTATTAACATAGTCAATACAAACCAGAGTTACCTCGAAGTCATGCTACCGGGGTCGGTGGAAAAAAAATTATCCGGAAAGTGCATGATCAGGGTGTTGAGTACACCCCTGGATACGCCGGTGGGTGAATCGAAATTTTAATTGCTTGCCTGAATGTGAAATTCGAAGGATATTCCATGTTATTACATAACGACGTTAATTTTTATTACATTACGCGTCAATATCTTTTTTATTAACAATTACACGCACAGTTTTATTACATACGCGTCACTATTTTAATTACATTACACGTCAATTTTATTAATACGCGTTTTATTACATAACACGTCAAAATGTATTTCATTACGCGTCGGGTATTACATACACGAAATTATACATAACCCCGGTGTAACACGTCCTACCTCGCTCCCTCTGCCGTGGGCTACGCCATAGACACTCGCCTCCGGCGATCCTGGTTGGGGCCCGTCTTGGACAAATAAAAGACTATAATATTAGGGGGAGGTTAATGTCGGCATATTTTTAGTTTCGGTGCATTGGCAAAAATCAATGCACGTGCGCTCAGTTTGCGACGAATAATGGAACAAGCCCGCAAGAGGCGCATGCCATTATGAGGTCTTCTGGTCAAAACTGACGCAAGTGCATTTGCTTTTTGACACTGCCGATGAACAACAAAAATATGAAGAGAATAACCTAACTCATAAACGTTAGACAGCAAGACATTTACGACAAAAATGTGAAAACGTCATGAAATCTAATGCAGCAATGGTTTTAAGGGAACAGATTACACACACCCGCCCATAAAATAAATCAATTCCAATGTCGGCTAAACGTTCGAAACACACCGCGTACGGTCATTAACATACGCCACTGTGCAATGGACAAATTCCAATGATGATTTTGTCCAATCATAATCTCTTATAATAACGTTTATGAATTAAAAACATTATTGCAATTTTATTACATTTAGTGATTTATAACTTTGTCAAGTAAGCGGTAAATGGTCGGAAATCGGACCATTTGTTATGATGTAAGTCATCAGGCCATCTGGAATTCGTAAAGGCGATTTTGTTTATAGTTTGGACTTTTAGAGGAATGAAATACCATAAGTTTGGGTAGCGGTCAGCATCTGGCCCGTTTCTGATGGCAAAAACGCTGCGCTGTTTTGTTCGCAAACTAGCAGAACGTTTGAGGAAGGAACGAGTGATGCATTTCAGATTAGGCGTAAGGAAAAGCTATCATTCCAGGACAATGCAAATTGTCTGAATCTGTAAAGGCGTCTTGTTTATGGTTTGTACATTTGGCCGAATGAAATACCATAGTTTTGAGTACCGTTCAGCATAATAGCCCGCTTGAGAAGAATGAGTGATGCACTTCAATTGAAATGGAGAATGGGAGAAGTTTAACAAGTGTCATATAAAGGGTCATATAAAAAAGTTTCATAGTATTTTAAGCCAATTAGGTAGCTGGTAAAATAGGGAAGCAGAGGCTGTTTTGGCTTGGAAAATAATTAATTAATAGGATGAAACCCATGGCAGATGGCTTTGAGAAGTAGATATATCTGACAGGTGGATTTGGTGTTGGTAAAAGTGAAGCAATTTGGAGGCATTAATGATAGACAATTTATTGGAATCTTTGGGGAAGATTCGTGAAGAGATCTTTTTCATCAACGTCCCGATTATATGTTGTCTTTATAAAAATGTATAAAAAAATAATTGCAGAAAAATCGATTTAAGGCATTTCAGTGTAAGGAAAATTAGTTTACACGTGGAGTTTAAGTTCAATCGGATATAACACCATGAATTACAGGAAAAAAGTACGAGGTACATGATAGTATTCTACACGGGGCACTTATAAGCATAGTACTCATGCCCATATAATGTTCAATGGACGTCGAAGCAAATATGAAGTATGACGGAAATGTGGCTAATTGTTACTCAAGGTTTATAGTACAGGGACTATTTTATATAGAAATCGGTGTAGCAGTGTAAAACGTCCATGCAGAATTATTTAGTTGGTTAGTTTTGTTGCAGTTAAATTTCATTTTTATTTTATTAGGTCAAGCGGATTTGGTCAATAGCATACTGAAAAAGTGTCGTTAATTATTTCAAAGTAACTCAAATCCGTTATCAATTTCAAACTGAGAGTGAGAAAATGCATGTCCTTTATCTACTGTTAGGCCATGAGGCCAAAGCGAAAAAGATGCTCAGATAAGGACAAAGGTGGCGCACCCCTGGGAAGTACTTTACCTAAAATAATTTACCTAAAATTATAGAAATCAGTTCTACGTGTGCTCTCACGTCTAGTATGTGCACATTCTCGAGAAAATGAATTAAATGTCATCTCAACATGCTCAATTTATGCCCTGAATATCAGTAACTACCGGATGTACACCATGATTCACTGACTCCAGCAAATAATGGGGGCTATTGATAAGTAAATCCGCTCGGTATGTAGAAGTCCAAACACTTCACAGATTCCTTTTTCATCTGGAACTGCAGAGCCATTGTTATTCTCCAGGCAACCGAAAAGATTACAGGTGTTATACCATCACACCGATTTAGATTAAGCTATTTTTCATGACGTGGAACACAAATTACCTGTCGAGCTAACCTCTTTCACGAATTAATAAAGTTAGAGGTTCTACTGTGGTTAAATTAAATTTTCTTTGACCCTATATTTCATCCTTTATTCGAAAGGGAAAACGAAGGTGAACAAAGCTCATGGGAAACTTTTGTTTGGCGAACTGTGACCTAACATCTTTGTGCAGAACCAAACGCGTAAACTGCCGCGTAACCCCATTTCTATGCAATTTATTGCGTTCATAGCAGAAATCGAAAATCATTCACCTATATGAAATGCAGGTGAACCGGTGACGAACAAACTTTTAATTGAACAGAAAAGAGGTCCTATATTAATATGATTAAGTTATGGGTGTTTCTGTACCAAGATTTATTAGGTCATAGCTTGCCAATCAAAATTTCTTTCACGATTTTTGCTCATCTTCGTTTCCTTTTTGAATAAATGATGAAATATACGATCAAAGTTATTGAACTCCCAGCAGAAGTTTGAGTTTTATTTTCTTCGTGAATGAGGCTGTAGCTCAACCTAAATCTGGCGGTGAAAACAATTCAAAAGCTTTTAACGTCATGGACAATAACAATGGCTTTGCAGTCCCAGAGAATCTGAAGTCCGTTGTCCTATTCATAACGGGAGGATTTACTTATCAATAGCACCATTATTTGCCGGAGTCAATGGAACGTGGTGTACATCCCTTGGTCACTGATATTCAGGGAAAAAGGGAGATGACATTTAATTCATTTTCAAGAAAATGTGCACATACAAGACGCGTGAGAACACGCGTAGAACTGATTTTGATAATTTTAGACATTATGCCAAATCTCCAGTGTTTAAAGAACACAGGTGTCGAAGAACACATTTTAAATATTGATATTTAGTTTATGCTTTTATTCAAGCTTTTTATATATTTTACATATTATTTAGTTAACATCTTGTGTATATTAATTATTTTGTGCAATTTACTTGTAATATTGTATGTAATTGAAATGATTTATATTCTATGTATTTTTAACTAATGTTTTACCTTGTATCGAGGGCCCCTCTGGAAAGCAGTGGGTACACTGATGTGGGCTTACCCTCGTTAAAGATGTCATTAAATAAAATAAAATAAAATAAAATAAAATAAATGGTGTCGGTTAGATAAAATATACCATACAGGCAAAGGCATGTGTAAATCAATTTAATCTTGCAAAATCTTGCACCTTCGGTACATAGTCAGGACAACCATGATACTAGGGGTGGGCAAATGACCTTCTTTTTTTCATTTTGATTGCTGAAAACAAATCAGGTGTAGAAGAAATTTAAGTCCGCCGTACTCATATTCCGGTTACAACGGTAAAAAAATAGGGCACTCGATTCAGTTGACTCTTCACGCAACATTAGTTTCACGCTAATGGCAATGATTCACTGATGACCTGGATGAGAATGTCCAACAACCTGGATCAGAATGCCCAACAAGTGAACAAGACTGCCCGGAGATTCATACCCAGAGGCTTCTGGGTAGGACGCCGGAATATATACCAGGCCTTTCCAAGGAATGTGCTAGAGAATATCAAGAGTATATCACCATGTTTGAAGCCGATCCTTTTTCGGCTGAAACAACTGCTAAAGGTGGGGAAGTTTCGGAGAGGATCTCCCAGGAAAAGATCAAAACCTGGCATACTTTAATTGAATCCACCGATATGACCCATAACACAAAGAAAGCATGGTCTACCATCCGAAAGCTCCGAGGGGATCCAACATAACCTCCACAGCAGCCAAATGTCACACCCAATCAAGTTGCCCACCAACTGCTTTTAAATGGCAAGTGCGGCAAGAAGCCCAAGAAGATCAAACTAGACCATAAGAGGTTTAGTGGCGACCCTGGTTTCACTCGCCCCTTCAACATGGACGAATTGGAATCCGGTATTGCTAAACTTCAACCAGGAAAAGCAGTAGGCCTTGATAACATCTCAACTGAGCAGCTGAAAAATGTCGGCCTAGTAGCAAAGGAATGGCTTCTTGAGCTCTACAATTGCTGCCTTATTTCCCACAGGTTCCCAAAGATCTGGAGGAAAGCACATTGTTATGGCAATCCTAAAACATGGGAAAGATCCATCTAATCCCAAGAGCTACAGACCAATATCACTCCTTAGCCATACCTACAAGCTCTTTGAACGTCTCCTGCTCAATCGTTTCGCACCTGTGATAGACGAACACCTCATATAGAACAAGCAGGTTTCCGGCCAGGCAAATCAACAACAAGCCAAGTACTCAACCTAACTCAACACATTGAGGATGGTTTTCAAAAGGGTATGGTAACCGGAGAAGTGTTCGTCGACCTATCGGCAGCCTACGACACTGTCAATCACAGATGCCTACTCCATAAGATCCTGGAAATCACCAAGGATATCCGCTTGACTGAGGTTATCAAAGGATTGCTGCCAAACAGGATGTCCTTTGTTCAGCTAGGAGCGAAGAAGAGCCGTTGGCGTAGGCTCAAGAATGGACTACCACAAGGGAGTGTGCTTGCACCTCTCCTGTTCAACATCTAGGAGTGCATGAACCCGTCGTTTTATTTATGCAGACGATCTTGGAATTAGCGCACAAGATGCAGACTTCACAGCTGTTTGGATGAACTCACTCCTTATTATGAGGAAAACCACATACGTCCAAATCCATCCAAGACACAGGTGTGTGCTTTCCATCTACGCAACCGTGAAGCCAAACGTCAGCTTAAAGTTACCTGGTCTGGAACACCCCTGGAGCACTGCGATAAGTCTGTCTACCTGGGAGTTACCTTGGACCGCACTCTCTCTTATAAGACCCACATCGAGAAGACGAAGAGTAAAGTATGTTCACGCAATAACATCTTGAACAAACTCACTGGCACAAGATGGGGTGCTCGCCCACATACCCTAAGATCGACGGCACTTGCCCTGTGCTACTCATGTGCAGAGTATGCTTGCCCTGTATGGGAAAGATCAACCCATGCCAAGAAGCTTGATCCAGCGTTAAATGCCTCCTGCCGGCTTATCACAGGATGCCTCCGTC
>JAMKCH010037666.1:0-22781 GCA_023653785.1 Ophioderma brevispina | reverse complement strand
CTGTGGATGTCTAGCCTGCCTATGTATGAGTGCTGAGGTGGGATTCCTCCTTTTCAATTTGATGTTCGTTGTTAGTGTTGAGATATGAAGTTAGCAGGATATGTCTACCCTGGCTATGTATGAGTGATGATTGTGGATTCTCTACCCTTCCAATTTGATCTCGTTTGATTATATGAAGTTGGCGGTGGATGTCTTACCCTGCCTAATCAGAGTGGTTGTTGATAACCTGGAGTATAAATTTTAGATGGGAGTATTTAAAAAATTCTAACGGGACGGCATAAAACTTGCACGTCACCTTCAGTTTGGCTCATTGCCTCAGTCCTCATTCCGGAGTCTTGAGATGAAGGTAAGTTAGGAGTGCGTATTTCGAAAGGCTTTAAGTTTTAAGATAAATGTCTTTCTACATTTCAGTATATATAGATATTAATATCGATATATGATCTATATATATAATATACTATAATATAAATATATATATATAGGACATTTTATATAATTAATCGGGGTCATTCCCCAAATACATATTTCGATTCGGCTTATTGAAGGAGATACATTTTCTATGAGCATTGCCCTCTTTCATCGATATTGCAAAAATATTCATAATTTTATGCATCACAATATACGGGGTACTATATTTAAAATCTGACAATGTAAAAACACAACCTTTAAACCCTCGTCTACGGAGCCATTGTAACCAAAACTCCGAAGGGGGGGGGGGTGGTTACCACCCCACCTGTGATTTTCGTTACTGAACAAACGATTCCTGTAAAGTGGGGATACAAAGTAGCTTAGAGTTTCTTCTTCCATTGCGCTACCAAAATAAGTACTTAAATACCCATTATGAACGTCACCATGACGTTCATAGGTTGAGAAAGGAAAGTACGAAAATATGAATATAGGGGGGAAGGAAAAATTGCTATTTCGCATTTTAGGCACGCAAACACTTAGTATAGACTCTAAAAAGGCTGTTGTTTGTCATTATATATAACTAGTCATTTCCCATCAAGTAGAGTCATAAAACCGCATGACAATCTGATTTTCCTAACCTTTTTGGCGAAAAAATGAATTTTTCACTGTGTGGTTCTATGGAAATGGCAGGAGTTTTGCTGGCATGCAAACTTTATGACGTCATTGTGACGTTAATGCTGGCATGTGTATCATTTTGGTAATCAATGAAGAGAGGACCTAGCTATCTTAAATTGGTACAAAAATAAGTGTCTGTGATGTTCTGTGTTTGTATTAGGCATGTTGTACTTCTCTTCCGGAGGGGGGACCCCCCCCCAATCCATCACTTTGGATAACCCTGTCTCTTACCTATACCCGGTGGATGTTGTTTTGGATTTTAAAGGACGGAAACATGTTCATTGACAATTTACAATTAACATTAATTTCGCACCCCAAAAAAGGGGGTTTAGCAAGCCGGGAAAAAACCTGAAAGGGGGGGGGGGTGGTAACCACCCCCCCCCCCCTTCGGTAGACGAGGGTTATATGACATTTGACGAGCCATTTTTGAAAAGCGCCCTCTAGGCACATTTATCATAAATCCCTTATGATTGAAATAGTGGATTAAACAATAATAGCATTAAGAACAACGTACCCAAAATGATTTCATTTTGTTCTCCGATTCTCAGCTGGGAAATACTTAATATATAATGATTCATTTTTGTTCTCAGATTCTCAGCTGGAAAAAAAAAAAAAAAAAAAACAAAAAAAAAAATTACTTTAATATATCGGTTTTCTGAAGTTTTGGCAGCCATTTGAAAACGCCCTATGTAGAGATTTCCCCAAATTCTCAGAGGTTCGACCAAAAAAAAATCTTGTTCAGATCCTTGAAAATATAAAAAGATATTTTCAAATATCTGCACTTGATTTATTTGTATTAATATTGATATCGTTTGTACTATTAGATAGTGTTTTCTCTTAAGAGTCATTTCTGGATTTTAACCAGCCATTTTGGGTTATCCACAATTTCCCAAACGTTGGGTCCTAAAAAATCGTGTTGCAGCATCTTGAAAATTTTAAAAAATCTTTAAAATCTTCACTTTTGATTTATATTGAATTTGATAATAATTGAAAACAGCCCCAAAATGCATTTTATTGAATTTGGCAGCCAGACCATGAAAAAGCCGAATCTCTAGGGTACTTATCATAAAATTCTAATATTTGGAATAGCAGAATACAATAACTAGCATTAAGAAACACCGAAACTTGATTCCATTTGATGGGTTTGCTTTACTATGAAATTATCTGGAATTTTGGCGGCCATTTTGAAAAACGCCCTCTGACGAGAGTTGAGTTCAACAGATTTCCCAGAGGTTGGACCAAATAATCTTGTTCAGCATTCTTGAAAACGTAACGACACAAACACCTTCAAACCTCTTCACATTGCTTTTATAATTGTATCCATAATCATATAAATAATTGAAACTAGAATTAAGATAAACCACCGAAATTTGATTTCATTTGGGGGACTCTTAGATGGCTGGTTTAGCCTTAACACTTAAGTGACAAGGGGTTTTCACTCCGTTGGGCCCAAGGAAACACTTTCCCACGGGAATTTTTGTACGAAATTTATACCACATGTGAAGGATCGTAAGGACAACCCCAAATCAGCAATATAAAATATGAAATTTGTTATTGGTGCTGCAAATTAGGGCAACCAAAACTTTGTTTTCAAAACACGCGAAAAAATGGCAAACAAAGACAGGAAAAAAATGAAAAGGAAGCCTTGCGATTCAAACTTTTTGAAAATTATTTTATGTTTGATATCTATTATAGAATGATCCAAATTACTATATTTACACAAACCAGCGTTTTAGGGAATCCTGTAGTTTGTACGGGTGTTGCAAAATTACACGTCATTTTCCCATGGAGTTATGTACAGTAAACGGTTTGGCAACGTACCGTTGATGGACAAAAAAAAAAAATTTTGTTGTTTAGGCACATAAAGGGTTAATTATTTTTAATGTTACTATAGGCTAATTGGTTACTACATGTAGGTGAAACTTATATCAGCAAAAAAAATTGCTTTGGTCTCGTTTCTGTTCTTATATTAACAAAATATTCTCAAAATGATCCGATTAGTGCACAAGGGGGGGGGGGGAGTTCCATGGGACCCTCACTAATGAAATCATTACAGGCTTGACCGATTTTAATTTTGTGGTATGAAAAGAAGCGCATTTAAAAGTCTGAAATTCCCCAAAAAAAATTCGGCACGAAAACCCCCCGCGGTTAAAGCGGCCAGCGCGAAAACAAAATGTGGAGGGTCCCTAGGAACCCCCCACCCCCCCTGGTCAATTAAGTGTAATATTGCCATTTTCTGGAATTTGGCGGCCATTTTGAAAAGCGCCCTCAAAGGGTACCTATCATAAATCCTATTATTTAAATATCATGATATAATAGAGAGCATTCAGAAATTTACCTCAAAAATGATTTCATTTTGATTCTCAGATAGCCGTTCTAGCTTACAATACAAGTTTTCGGAATTTGGCGGCTATTTTGAAAAAAAACGCCCTTTAGCGAGATTTCCCACATTTCCAAGCGGTTGAACCAAAATAATCTTTTTCAGCACCTCTGAAAATGTAAAAAAAATACCTTCAAACATCTTCACTTTGATTTATAACTTGTATTCATAATATTAATTGATAACGGTCCCAAAAATGCTTTTATACAGAAAATTTTGGCAGCCATTGTGAAAACGCGCCCTCTCTTAATTATGCATAATGTTAATTATTGGAATAGCATTACACAAATTATAGCATTAAGAAATTACCCCAAATTGATTTAATATTAACGATTAGATAGCGGTTACGCTTTAATTGCAATTTCTGTAATTTTGGACGGCATTTTAAAAACGTCCTCTAGCGAGAGTTCCCCACATTTCCCAGAGAGTTGGACCAAAAAATCTTGTTCAGGAACCTTGAAAACACAAGAAGAAAGACTCCACAACGTCTTCCCCAAATTCTAGCTGGGACTTGAATTTTGAACCTACTAATATACATAGGCGCGAATTTCAAATAGCGCATGGTCAGACAAATGCTTTTAATTCGTTATGGTAGTATAATTCCGTTTCCATGAAACCACCCCTATGTGTTCAATAATCGTTTTTATGCAAGAAGTGTGTAAGGTTAATCACCAAAGGTGGGGGCAACAAACTCGAATTTGAAGGGCCCGTAAATGAATTGGCTCAAGATTATTAATTTCTGACCATTTCATTTATTACAAAAAAACATGTACACAGATGCAGTGTGACTGAAAATCGATCGTTTCAGGTCAACTGGCCCACGTTAACCGGATTCTGAACCACGGTCAAAATGATCACAATACAACTCAATGACTCGTTGTAAGGTGTACGGATAACCAATCGTGAGCAGAAAAAGATTAGAAGTAATACTAGTCCGTCGTTATCAGAGTCAGGCTACAACGGTAGAAGAAAGGGCACTCGATTCATGACTCTTGAGCAAACATTAGTTGAAGCTTTTTCCCGTTGTCGTCTATGGACCCCGGAGAGGCTCCCGGCGGACATAATACCACTACGTCGTCGAATTAAGGTCAAAACAATGTTGTATTGGAGTAACCCGCCCATACCCTAATTTTAAAAATCAGCCCTGTACAAAAAAGTATACCTACCCTATTTTTTTTATGATTTTCAAAATTATTTTTCAAGTTGTTGTACCCTGATTTTTAAACGATTTTCTCAATTTTGTTTTGTGTTCTGGTGTAACTTTGGCAACTTCTCATTAGGATTTCAATATAGAGTCACACACGTATCAATATAAAATAACATTACATAGACTAATGTGTGATGATATGATGTAGTAATGCATTATAAAAAAAAATCCGCCCTCCCTACCTATTTTGGCATGGTCCCGTTACTCTCCAATACAACAATTTTTTGGCCTAACTAAAGCAGACCATTTACTGTGTCCGGTTTTAAGAACTAGAAATGCGAAAAATCAAAAGAGCCTGGTGGTCGATAATGGGTCCAACTAACCACATTTTCTAACAGAAGTATTAGCTTCGATTTAAAATAAATGGGACAAAGCACCAATATTCGATCAACATAACGTTTTTATATACATTATGCTGTTCGAATAGAAATAATACATTGTCTCAATTCTATTGCCCCTAAAAATAAAGTAGTATTTAATGAAATCACATGAAAGCGTTTAGAAAGCGTGACAAAATAATGTATTTACATCCTTAGATTTTAATGATTACCTATTGAAGTAGTACTCGTCACTGTCTTGGTACCATCATAAAAAACATAAATACAATAACATTGTGGGTATCATGGTTTCATTTTTTTTATCGTACACAGTAATGAATAGGGCTTTGCAATAATGCTTATTGCTCTACATCAAAACCGGAGGTTTGTTTTCCACGGTATTTGATGGGACGTATGTGCAGTGCCAGGCTTCTCCCATTTATAGAGAAACAACATAGACATCATCAGCATCATCATCATCATCATCACATCATCATCATCATCATCATCATCATCACAACACCCACCACCACCACCACCACCCCACCGCAGGGTAAACGGGGAATCATTAATCATTCATTAGTTTATAATGAGCTCTTTTTTTTTGGTATTTAATTAATTAAAATTTTATATTCTCTTGTTATGACCACCGTATCATTGGCATAAATTACTATTCATATCCTTTGATGGATGGAATAAACGCAAACACTATATGCCTTAAGGGGTCACAGCATTTCGCCTTAACGCCACTTTCGGTGCTTAACAAAAGATAATTTCCCGCTGAATGATGAATTATTCATATATATTCTAATAATAATAAAATAATGTACATTACAATACAAACCCGATTCAATATTCTTGGTTTGTTTCAGTAAGTTTATGCGTTTTCACAATAAGTACAAATGAGTATGTATATATTACCCGTTCATCAATCATGAAGAACTTAAAGTTTTTACTATGTACAATAAAAAGCGAAATTTTACCCTCGCGGCAAAGTGGTTTTTATTAGGGATTCTATGGACCAACACAAACGCCCCTTTAGGCACCAACTTGAGTGAAACAACCTTAGGCACTTAAAGTGCTAAATCAATACAATGGCCTAAGAAATGGTCCGGAGCAGTGAGCGTACGGGAGGGGGTTCAGCTGCGGTCCCCCTCGCCGGTGGGGAATCTTGCCCCTTCCTCTTTGCCCCCCTGAACAATTAGTGATTTACATAGGCCATATACTAGAAGCTAAAAATTTAATATAGGCTTGCCCCTGAAATAATGTGCCCCCCTGCCCCGCGCCCCCTCCCTAAAAAAATCTGTTACGCCACAAAATGTCGGTGATATGGGCTTTGTGTAAAACGTACGGAAGCGAAAGCGCTATTGATTCGGCAGCCTCAACGGAATAAACTACATGTGAGGCTGTACTGTTATTCCGTTAAGGCTGCCGGAATTCACTAGCGCTTTCGCCTTTCATGTTTTACACGAAGCCGTATATGAAATATTTTCTACTCTGCATGTAAACGGCAGCAAAAGGTAGTGTTGGGGAAGTTATCGCGCACCACTCATGTCACAGATCAATCATGGGCTAATCCAGTTTGTTTTTGCAGGGTTTTCCTGGTCTTTCACCTGCTTCTAAATACTGGCTTCCCTTCCCTGATGTACAAATAAATTGAAAATGGCGTAATAATCCAAACTAAAACCCTAATGACTACATTACACGTACTACCGTGCTTCTATAGAGCGCGCCTAATTAATTTGGTGAAAGGCGACTGCACCTAATCAATTACTGTAATGCAGTTCCTGCCAAGGCCCTTTGCCTCATAACAACTCCTACTCTGAACAGAATGCTGGCATTCATAACAATGTCACAGAATACTGAAAAAAATTATTATATAAAATTAAGCTAAAATTAGTTTTACCGATGATAATCTATTTCAAGGTCTTGTCTACAAATTTATGAATATTTCAATAACTCATTTCAACGAAATGTATCACGTGTAGCTATATTGAAATATGAAATTAATTGTAGCACTTAAGGAAAGGAATATTAATCCATCACAGTACCAAAACCTGAAATATCACAAGCATAGGCAAATGTATTGGTATGTACATATAGAACATTGCTCTACCAACTGAGCTATTCAACCTTTGCGTCGGTGGTTGATCCCTAATTGCCAACATCTCTACTCAGCAAAAGTATTATCATGTACTGCCGGATCAATATTGACGGAATCCAATGAAATTTAGTCAACTCACGAGAAACGAATATGAAAACAAAACTTTTTTTGGAAATTTACTGGAACATAATTGAAGCACGGTGATAAAAGAACAATAATCTGTTTCTTAAATTAAATAGTTTAATTACCGGGTGTCTCAAAAAAAGGAAACCCTCAAAGCGCCCTCTATTTTACCAAGAGAAAAAAATAAACCATACAAATTAATACACATGTGAAAAGTGCATTTCATTAGGTTTCCGAAACCGAAAAGATCTCTCCAATAGGATGCTTATTGACCGAGTTATGGCGGTTGAAAATTTGTACCACTTTTTCATTTTATCCACAGATTGTTATTCTTTCAGTATTCTTTATATTAGACAATGCACATTCTCCAGGCTCATTCGTTTGTTCATGGTTTCTTTTGTTTTTGCGACAAAGGTCTGTTCTGATATTAAAAAGTTTAGTTTCAATTATTAGAAATTCCAAGATCTTGCCTCATTCTTCTTTACTGCACTGCTCTGCCCCCTACTCGGGGAAGTTGGCTGCCTCTAACACGGATGCAGGCTTGCGTTCTCTTTTCCATTTCCATAATCGCCTTCGAATCATTCTTGTCCGTCGGATGCTTGCAAAGACAGCGGTTATTCTGTTGCGAAGACCCGCAGATTTTACTCCGCTAGACTTCGCCCTAGGGGAAACATATAAGCAGGAACCACCAGCAAACATGCCAGAACTTCGCAATAGAATAACCGCTGCCTTTGAAAGCATCCGACGGACAAGAATGATTCGAAGTCAATTATTGAAATGGAAAAGAGAGCGCAAGCCTGCATCCGTCTTCATGGTCTTAGAGGCAGCAAAGTAGGGGTGCGGGGATTGGGGGGAGCGGCGCAGTAAAGAAGAATGATGCAAGATCGTGGAATTCCTAATAAATGAAACTAACCTTTTCAATTTCAGAACTGGGCTTTGTTCAAAAACAAAAGAAACCATGACCGAACAAGAATGGTGCTTGGGAAGGTATAATTTGTCTAAAACAGCTTGCAGTAACAGTAACAATCCGTGGAGAAAGCGAAGTAGTACAGAGTTTTAATCGGCCATAACTCGGTCAATATGAGTCCTTTTGGAAAATCTTTTCGGTGTCGGAAACCTAATGAAATGCACTTTCACATTTGTATTTATGTGTATGGTTTACCTCTTTTCTCTTCGTGGAAATAGAAAGCGCTTCGTAGGGTTCCTCTTTTTGACAAACCCGGTATAACTAAACGCATTTTACTCACATTTAGTTATAATTGGTCACAAACATCCTCAAACATCCTCAAAGATCTAAATTGGCCCTCCTTGGAGCGAGAAGGAAAGCAAAACCGGTTGGTCAATCTATTAATAGATTCAAAATCTCATGTTGCCATTCCCGTTCCTGAATATAGTCCACAGACCGAGGGCAGTTGTCGAACCCTGACAATAATCACCCCAAGGTGCCATAGTAGCCGACACGCTCAAATGTTTACAAGTTTTCAACACAGCTGTGGGGCTTCCCTCATACAATCAAAGAGTGGAACTCACTTCCCTCATGCATCAACATATTCATCCACCTCCTGGAATCTTTAAAAATTATTCAATAATTATTTATTCTTGCTCCCATGTTTTTCAAATTGTGGCACATGAGTTCACCTCAGTGTTGATATTGCTTTGCGCAACCCTTGCTGAGTATTGATTGGATAGATAATTTATCAGCGTGCATCAAGTATATCCAGTACATGTACAAAAGCAGCCGTTTTCCCTCGTCTTCTCTCTGAATTTACTAGTCTTCGTGCGGTTTGTCCGTCTATGAAGGTTACTAAACAAATTTCGGGGATGCCCCTCCTGAAAGTGTGGGCGGAATCCAGGAGGGGAACAATTCATAATACAGGGTCAAATGAAAATGTCTTTGATTTCTGTAAAAAGGTACCTAAGGTTTATCGTCTTGTCACAGGATTTAAAAACAAGTATAGTTTGGACTACGACAACGTATGGTTACGGAGATGTTTAGCAATCAGTGGCGTAACAAGCCTACCCGCTCTGAGGGGCCAAATTTCCCAGTTCTGGGAAATTTTCCCTCTCAGGGAGTCAAAGGAGGCCCAATTTTCCCGGTCAGAGGGCTAAAAACAAAAAACGGCTGATTTTAGCAAATTTTTTCCCGGCCACGTCGTCAGGGGGTGAAACCTGCCCCACCCCCCCCCCCCCCGGCCTGTTACACCACTGAAAATCGTCAAATGTAAAGGTCATCACCAAAGGTTAATCTTTAATATTGCAGCACCGATTTCTTGAAAATGGTCCAAATTGGTAACCTTATCCACAGGGAATTGCAACAAAAGTACTTGATACCCCTCCTTTGTATTTGTTGTATTGTTTATTGGAGATAAATGACACACTAGGTCAACCCCATTGACCCTATTGATCTCCAAATTTTTAAATTATCTTAGACGGTGGCAAATGTTATTGTTTGCGTCTTTGGGAAAGATGAACAATTTGGAGCCCATTTTTTCAAGAATCGGAGCAATAATTTCAGATTTAACCTTTCATAACGACCTTTGACCACCCAATGTGACTTTGGTCACATTTTCCCCAGCCATCCATGCATTTTTTTTTTTATTTTTGAGCCCCGTCATTATGATCCCCCCGCCCCCCTTAATGGATCCACCAACGTCTTTCAGGAGAGCACCCCCGCTAAATTTTTTCATTAACATTCTAGAAGACAAATCCACTGAGAAATGATGCTCTGCTCTCCACGGTCACGGAATTGCTCCAAATGACCCAACTATAAAGATTCACTCTTGTTTTCAGTTACATTTAGAGAGTTTCATACTAAATAAAGATTCACTCGTGTTTTCACTCTTTTTACATTTAGAGAGTTCCATACTAACTACCAAAGGTGTCAAACCTTTTCTGTAGTGAGGGGTGAACGATGATGTTTGACCTGGGTCCTTGCTCCTGCTCTAATTGGGGGAAAAATTGAGGTGATATGTTATTCTTTTTCAAAAAAAAAATGGACAACTTATAACAAGGCGGTTATTGGATTTTAGTAATTTTTAATTAATATCACTGTTTCCCTCTTTGACGTGGTTACGAAAAAATCAGCGAAGACAGACCTGTCACACCGTCTATTATCTTCCGTGCATGTGTCTATAGTAAATCTGACAGGATAGGAAAGTGGGAGCTTTGAAAAAATAAAACATTGCAGTGTGGGTATTTTAACATAACGATATTTCTTTTCTGTGAATTATAAATGTTTAATAAAATGCGGAAACAAACATTAATAGAGTCAAATCACAGCTGTACGACAGTCTCTTTTATTATAGGTTTTCCCACTTAGTTTAAAACAATTTTTTATTATATTTCATATCTTGTTAAGTTGTTTTTCGTCCCAAGAAAACGGAAATGTACGTTTGTTTAAAACGATTTTGTCTTTGGACAATTATGTTAAACGTTTGCTCAATATTCAATTTAATTTCGTCGTATCCATGGCCCATCATCTGAAAGTACAAAGCAATGGTCATTTAATTTCACATTTAGTTCAGTCTCGTGTTGTGTATACAAATGACGTGGCTACGAGGCCAAAAAACATCAGCAAAATATATATCTTTCACCTCATTTTTCTTTCTTTCGCCTCATTCTTCTTCCTTTCACCCATTTTCTTTCTTTCTTTTCCTTTCACCCATTTTCCTCCTTTCATATCATATTTTTCTTTCTTTTACCTCATATTTCCTTTCACCCCCATATTTTTCTCTTTTTTACCTCATATTTCTTTCTTTTATCTCGTTTTTTCATTCTGGCACCTGATTTTACTTTCTTCATTCATCTTTATCTTTCTATAATCACCACCTTTTTTACTTTCTTACACACATAAAGTTAAATTCAAAAACATTAATATAATTATTTTAATTTCTTTACACTTCTTTTTAGTTTTCTGTAAGCTTGTTCTGTATTCTTTGTGCTTGGTATACAAACAAAAGGCAAAACACAGAGAAAATTTATAAATTTAGCTGGATGTAACAGGCCTAGCTTTTTGTCAATGGCCTATACCGCACAAATAACAGTCCTTGTTTGAATGTGCTTGCGATATACAGAGTTAGTCAAAACACTTGACCCTGATTGTGTCCGCCATTTTGAATTTGTACATAACATTATCTAAAACATCTGTGATATCGTCTGAAAGCCTCTTTTAGTTATCTTTAAGTTGCTGCAAAGATAATTCAATCGGATAAGTATCGGTTGAGCTACGTATTTTGAATCCAGTAGTCAGCTTTTACCCTATCCACAATTCCCATTTGAATGGCAGCGGCCATAAAGCAAATTACTCCCAAATGTTTATGTCAAATAAAGTGGGTATCTTAAAGGTGTAAAAGCAGTGATAAATGTTTTTTAATATGAACATTTCAAGATGTGGCATATTTTTGGTATCAATATAGGCAATACTTTATAACCAGCAAAAGGCTGTCATCGATGTCTGTTCCTTCATGTGTGATTCATGTCAACACCTCCAGAACTATACAGGTATCAAGTAATTTCATTTTTTCTTTATGCTTTTTATGATGACGTAGAAATGTTAAGATGGCATCGATGGTATTTTGTGACCCGAATTTTTGTGGGTAAAATAGCGCCACATTTATCTGCAGTCCAGTAAATAGTCCGATTTTCTTCGGACCTTACCCAGGGGGCAGCTGGGTTGACCTGACCTGGAAATGCTGTCAAAGGTTATGGTATCAACTGTTCAGGGGACTCCCTCCCTTAACAACTTCTAGGTCGACAACCCTGAAAATTTGCTACTCAAAACAAAAAAATGGCGGGCATTTTTTTCAAAAGGGTCGACGTTTTAAAACAGTGTTGACCATATCTCAGCCCACAGTGTACACAGAGTTGTGATTTTGTGGCTCTAAACCAGGTTTTTGGGTCACGTAATCCCTAGGTGCAAAAAAGCTACAAGCATAAAGTAATCTACCACAATGGGTGGGCCATCTTTCAAAGTGCCATCATTCAAAACATTTTGACAATATCCCAGCCCACAATGTAATCGAGTTGTGATTTGGTGGCTTATACCCAGAGTTTTTGGGATCACTGAATTCATTGTGGCCAATCAAGCCTACAACATATTAAATGAAATATACAAAATATGGAGGCCATTTGTTCAAAATTAGTCATTAATACTATTTTATCATATCTTGCACCACAATATGCATAGACCTGTGGATTTTGGTGGGCTATACCCATGTTTCTGGTGTCAGAGAAGCAATTTACATGGCTTGGTATGTTTCCTCTGCAAAACGGCCCTTCTGTTTGAAATATACTCCTACCATAACCAACCGCATTGCATATTGATGCTTAAATTGTGACTTGTAGTAACAGAGATTGTGCACGGCATAAATAACATGGCGTACCAGAAAAAATCGAACCAGTAAGCTTTCAAATGCACCCATAAATGCCTCAATGAACAACCATGGTGCTTTGCAATGGCATGTCAAAACTCAATTGTCGACATTAAAGCTGTTGTGTGGTATGGAATGCTTATTTTGTTGCTTATTGGCAAACAGGTGGGAATATTATGGGAAGATTAACTTTATCATGCTAGGTTGTGTAATAGATTGAGGAATAGGCCAATTAAATGGTAAAATGCATTCACACTTAAAACCATTTTAAGAGAGTGCAACATGGTGCAGCTTACAACTCGGCATAGTATTATTGTGACAAATTTTCATGGCACAAAGAGCATACAAGCTACTCAAGATGCTTTTTAGGGGAAGGCCTTCCGACAAGGGACCCACAACCCTAAGCGACCATCTGGGCAAATGTTTGAGAAAAAATAGGATATCAGGCACAAGCCTTAATCGGAGCAAGGGTCACTCAGGGAGACGACGCACAGTGAGAAACTTATTACAAGAACATCCAAGGGGAACCACGAAGGGAAATGAACTTGGATTCTCCCGCATTCATCGTTAAAACAGATAAAACAAAAATTGAACCTTCTATCCATACAGAATGAGCATTCGCCATCAACTTCATCACGATTAATAGTCAGAACAGAAGAATGCAAGGTTTTGCCGAGTGGTATTGATCGATGTCAGAGACACGTGAGATTTATGGAGCATTCACGAGTGGTGACGAAGGTTTTTTGTTTTTTTCTGAAGGTGAGGTTAACAACCACAACGTCATTCCAGTATGCAGCAGCTGGTCACCCTCAACGTTTCAATTTGATTACAAACCAGAGTCGAGATAAACTTACAGTATGGATACCTCTGTGTGGCTTATTTAGACCTTGCTTTTTCGAACGAAATGTCAGTGGGAAGCTTATCACTAGATGATTGACCACGAGGATGTTCTTTGGCCTGAACTTGAACTACATTTCCTACGGCAACAAAATGATCTTCCGATATTGTGGTGACAACTGTCGCAGAAATCGTCTACATGAACTTTTTCGGGACAGAGTTGTAGCCCTGAATCTTGCTGTGGAATGGCCAGCCATGATAGGACACTGACTTTCTTACGGGGGATTTTTGAAGACAAAGTTTACGCCATTCCACCGCGTAACATCAGGATGAAGTCTTACGTCTATGATCCTGCAATGGTCAGACGGGCTGTTGCTGAAATGGGACTTCGTTGGCTACTTTGTAATCGAAGAGAGGCAGGCATGTTGAAGTTTGTCGGTGCAGGTTAGTACTAAAACATCAAATAAAATATTTTATCAACTTTTCAAGTGAGTATTTGACATGCTATTTCATAAGTCAAACGGGTTCAATGAGGCATGACCTGAGAAATGGGCATAGGTGTCATTTTAACGCCCAGTATAACCAAACTAAGAGCTGGCTTTCATTTGCTACCAACATTTCTCTTGCGTGGTTTGATTAGAACCTATGTATTTTCCAACTACTATGCTGTCACAATCATGCCAATTATTAAATATTTTTAATTGTTTTTTCTTCTATCAATAACAATCCATCATACAATGAGAATTCCTTCACAAAAGGGTTTTTTTTTATTATAATTTTGTTACTGGGACTGTCCCTCCCTCTTCAAACTTTTAGAAGTGTTTGCTAATAATTCCTATGCACCGTCCCATTCTGTCATGTCCATGTCCTATCATCTATGATTCGTTTGAAGGAGAAGGTTCAATTTCAATCCTAGCCCAACATGAAACGTTTGGATACAATTCATGTCTTTAAAATCTACTACGCTAGAACCATTCACAGTTCCAAATTTTCTCTTTTTGGAAAATTAACACTCGTGAATGAACTATTTCCACACTATCATAATCAATCTTTTATTTCCATGCAAAAAGATCTACAGAGTTTAAAGGAACAAACAATACAACATGGTGGAGATAACAAAAGACCAAAAGGCCAGACACGGACATCCCCTAAAACCAAAAAAAAATTAAAAAGTTGCATACACACAGAACATAAACTATACATTACCGACACCCATAACGAATCACTCATGACAAGCACACACCGTAAAACAATGATCCAAAGAGGGAAATTACTCATAATTCAAATAAGTCATTTGTATTGCTTCGGAAGTGTAACCCGCATTTTACGAATTTAATATTACCATCCAATGAATTCCAGAGATTAGGTCCACAGAACGAACAGTTTTGATGCAAAGCTAGTTGGGGGTTATATTCTATAGTTTAAGTGTTTGCAAAATCGTTGGTGCGTGGGTCATGGATGTTTGCTCGTTTTGAAAAATGTGTCAAATACTTTTGGTAGCATATTGGTATACTGTTTTGTACATAAATGCACCCAATTCTAGATTATCCATATCATATATATTAACAATTTGTATTGGCAAAACAAAGGTCCAGAATGTCAATCTGAAGTGACTATTTGATATTGTTTTTCTCAGGGCCAACGTTTTTGAAGTTTGAGAAATATTATCAAGTAACGTTCTACATGCACTTCCCCAAGCAATTACACCATAATTTAGATAAGGGAGAGTATTGTACAATAGAGGGAGCGTAACATACGCCTCGGGTAGGAAGTGTTTTCAATTTGTTGAGCATACCATCTTCGTGAAATTTAACCTTCGCTGTAGCATCAATATGATGTTTCCATGTAAGGTTTTCGTCTATCAACACAAGCAACCCGAAAACTTTGTTTTGTCAACTCGGACAAGCTTTATTCCATCTAAAGTAAGAAAAACATTACTTTATCATAATACCATTTGTTTCTTTGTCCGGGTTCCCCAGAATCAATATAATTGTTTTGCTTGCGTTTTACAGACCATTTGGTTGGCTTTAACATTTGGTGATTTCATCTCAACTCATTAGTAATAATCTATTTTGTTGAATAGAATTATGAATGTTGTGTCCTCAGCAAATGTTATGAAATTCCTAATATTGCGGATGTTTGGCAATGTCGTTAACATATAAAAATAAAATAGTTAAGGGCCTAATATTGATCTTGTGGGACGCCACAGTGTAATATCTTTTAGGTTGTTACACGAATCGACACCTATTGTTTTCGATTGCTAAGGTAAGCTTTTGAACCAGTCAATAACGGTCCCTCTAAAGCCGTAGTATTCAAGTTTATGAATTAAAATCCCATGATTGATAGTATCAACGCGGTTTGACAAGTCCAGAAAAAGATCCAAAATAAGTTCATCACCTCTTTCCACAACCCGCGTTAACACCTTTGTCCACTAGTCAACAATCGCCATGTAATTTTGAACGATTAGATCTGAAACCAAAATTGCTTGTCATTTATGTTGATATTTAGTATGTGGATTCATACACTTGTCAATACAGTCTTTCCAATATTTTTGAGAAACCTGGCAATACTGATATTGGTCGATACTTTGAGTACACTTCAGGATATCTTTTTTATAACTTGGTATAACTTTTGCAATCTTAATATTTTTCGGGACAGTTTGCGTGGATATGTGAAGTTAATCATAGTAGTTATTGTGTGCTACCCTTTGCTAGTCTTTTCACACACATAAAAGTGCTTATGTTATCGTGGGCCCGGCTTTTTTTTTTAAACATGTTTAATTTTAATGATATCATTCACTACTATTGTGTCATATAAATACTATGTTCAGAGGGTTTCAAGTAATCATAATATTCTTTACAAGTATTCACCGAATTTGAAAAGCAAGTTTGGGACCTATGTTACAAAAAAAACAATCTTTGAAGTTATTTGCATTTTTGAGGGATCGGTACTTATCTCGTTCGCACGTTTCTTGATTTCCTTTGGATCTTTGGTACTTTATTACGTCCAATAATATCATTTATAGTTTCCTGTTTTTGCATACATTTTATTGTGTTGGAATTTTTCGGAAAATACTGACAAGTTTTGAATGACTATCAGATTATGCAATTTATTTCATAAAATTTTGAACCGTAATAATTTTTCTTCACTCGGGCATTGTAAATACTCTTCATAACATTTTATTCTTTTTATTGCTACTGTTTTCTTAAGATTCCCTGTTATCCATGGGGAATTGGGTCTTTTTTTTCTGTTCATAGTACATTTTTGTAACTGGTATAACATTCTCAAGTAACTCGGAAATATCTTGATAACTACTATCCCATAGTAATCGTTTCGTTCACATTATCTAAAGTATCAGACCAATTTATCGCAGATAACCTTTGCCTTAGTCGGTTTAATGCTGCATCATCATACTGTCTCTTGAATAAAATCGTTTAATTACTGACCTTTTTTCCGTTCTACTCCCTAAGTATGTTATTAAGTATGGAGAGCTCGCAAATATCTGTTCTTATATATTTGATTTGATATCATCTATCTATTGGTTAGAAATGTTATCAATAATGTTGCAACTGTGGTCTTTTATTCTAGTCGGTTTCATGATGCAACGGCAAAAATGATAAGATAAATAAGTCTAAGTAATCATATCATGAGTTGGCTTTGTGTTGTGTCTTCCTTCAATAATCATGTTGAAATCACCTACTATATAACTGATTTATTTTCACTAGTTATTTCTCAAATACAGGGTCAATATCGCCTTATGAGTTATCAAAATTGTATGCGCTCTTATAAGACACCGACCATTAATTTTCCCATTATTCGTTCAGTTTCAACAGCACGAGTATAATTTGGGTGGATTCAAGATCCGTTTCTTACTATTGTATTTACTCATTCAGATATGTAGAACATACACCACTTTTTGCGTCTGTCCCTGTTAGTGTTTTATATATCCCAGGTAAGTGAAAGCAGCCTTGCGGTGTCTCTTTTAAATGAGTTTCGGAAGACCAATAAAATTAAATTAGATTTGTGGTGTTGATACACTCTTTAACTGTCTAAGTTTTTACTTAGAAACTTCTTATCTTAAACATTCAGTATCTCATTTCAATTATTTCTTCCTGGGTTTTGAATTTCTAGATGACAAACTGGATCAGGTGTTACATATTGGCACTGAAGATTTAGGTTTTCAAAATTTTTGGTTTTTTTGCCCCCCTTTTTTTCTTTAATTTGTTTATTTATTCGTTCTGGTACCTGAATGGATTGAAGAATCACTTATCATATTCTGCAAATTAAATATCATGCCCACCCATGACTGCCATTTGGTTTTATCAGAGTTTAATGGATAGGAGTGCTAATTTGGTCCACTTAGATTACTTTATCATCACTGGTTGTAATCAAAGTACATCATATAGTGTCAGTCACTGGTATTTTCATAACCACTTCGTGGCATAACCATGCTCGGATTTAGTTCTTAAGTGTTTTGGTGTTGAAATTAGTACATTTTTATGGATATGCGCTTACAATTTTTACACCAGAGCTTGTCTATGATTAACTTTTACAACTCGGAACAGGCATGCAGTTGAGCTTGCCATAATGATACACATAAAACGATAAGCCACCAAAACCAGATATTGTAACATATCGATTACTTCAATTAATCAGGAACCCAAGTAAGAAAGCTCTTCAGTTACTGTCAGTTGACCTGAGCACTTACTATCAACTACTTAAGATGTGTAATGATCTACGGATTTGATAGCAACCAAAAAATAAAGTTGTACAATCAAAGTAGTTAACTGCGATAAAGGACAATGGTAAAGCATGTTTTAGGTTGGCTGGCGTAACAACGCATGATTAGCAAGTAAACAACCATGGTGAATGAGTGAACACGTTTTAGCGTTGACAAGATACGATTGTCTGTTTCAATTAAACAAAGAGTTATCAATTATAGCAGAATACAATGTAAATGTATTTGTTTTTAATCTCCGTATGTTCTTTCAAGTCCTGCAATGTCCCATGGTCAAGTTCAAGGTTAAACCTAATACGCTTTTGAATTTTCCCCTGTGCATTTTCACAGAAGTGTGACATTCCCATCCCAGGTCCATCGGCCAAAAACCTAGTACTATTCTTCACAGCTTCCTTGGCTTTGTCAAGTATGGCCTGCTTGGGTCTAGTCAATAGTTCTTGTATGCCAATACCCGTACCTTTTAATTTCCTGCTTCGTGCTTTACATGATTCTTTTCCCTCGTTGTATCTAGTACTTTGGCAACTATTGCCCTGGGTTTTTACCACCACCTTTTTTATTCTTGAGATTCGATGAGTACGATCAATGTCCTCTGTCTTTAAAACCTGTACTCCATATTCCATTCCCAGGCCAAAATATCAACTTGTCCTGTTCCTCTGGTCTTATTTTCCCCGGGATTCTTTACCATTATGGTTTCTTATCAGGAACACCGGTGATGAGAACGCAGTTTCTTCGAGTAATACTGCATATTATTCAAGACATCCGATCCATTAGCTTGAATCTTGTTCATAAGTTGGGTTGATTCTGGCTTTATTTTCCTCGTGTTTTCGCTGGGTCACTCTACATTTGGCAGTTTCTGTTAGACATCGTAGAATTAAGTGTTCTCCTACAAGTCCATTTCCAAATTTTAGCGCCAATTGGCAGCCCATTTTGGGATATTTTGTTAGAGGTGATAAAGTTTTACATTAAGGGATTTCTCCAATGGATTCTATGACTTCAGAAAACCTGGGTGGTATAGCCACCAATATCACAACTCTATGTACATCGTGGGCTGAGATATGGTCAAAATGTTGGAATGGCGGCCATTTTGAAAACCATAGGCCTCCATACTTGGTAATGACATTGATATGTTTAGCTTGATTGCATCAAGGATTCAGGGACCCTAAAACTAGGTTTATCCACAAAAATCGCAACATCTTGTACCCACTTGTGGGCTAGATATGAGTCAAACTAGTTTAAAATGGCGGCCATTTTGGAAAAGGGCCGCCATTTTGTTTTGAGTAGCAGTCGCAATTTTCAGGGTTGTCCATAGAAAGTTGTTATGGAGATCCCCTGAAACACTTGACCACACAACCTTTGCCAGCATCCCATGTCAGGTTGACTGAAAAGTGGGGTTGGCCCCTTGGGTATAACATTCGTAGGCTTCATCACATACGGATCTTCTCACAAAATACGGTTTCGAGAAACACGGATTGAAAAATCTACCTTGTAATCGCTCGAAACATACAGATTGCGTCATGTACTACCAGGCAAAAGGACATATCCATTCAAGGAAAACACTCAGAGTTTTATTCAGTGAAAAATAAATGCTGGTTATCTAGCCAACACTGGTTAATATGACTGTAAACTTATACAGGGTGAGTAAAAAATTGACCATGATTGGGTCCGCAATTTTGAATTTTTAAGTAAACATTATCTAACATGTGTGGTATCATCTGAAATTTTAGTTCATTATCTTTCATTGCCTGAAAAGTCATTCACATCGGTAGGTAGAGACCGAACTACAGTCGTTTGAACCAAGTAGTCGTATTTCGCTTGTCACGGATTGCATTAAAATGCAACGCGTTCAGCGAAGCAAATCAGGGTCCAGAAGAAAATCGGGCTATTTATTGGACTGTAGAATAAATGCGACGCTATTTAAAACCCCAAACAATTCAGTAGCAATTTACAATCGATGCCCTATTAACACTTCTACGTCCTCATCTATCATCAAATCATTTGAAAAATTAAATTAACGTGATAGATGTCTCAGTTTCTTGAGGAGTGAATGAATCATACCATATGAAGAACAGAAATCGGTGACAACTTTTGAGGTTTAAAGTATTGTCTATATTTGTAGACCAAACATATGCCACATCTTGAAAAAAAAGTGTTTCAAATAGAAATTACAAATTATCAATGACTTTACACCTTTAAGATCCACTTTATTAAAATTAAACATAGACAATACACTATATCATTTTGGGGAGTCATTGGCTTAGTTGGCCACGTGTATTCAAAGGGAATCCGTGGATAGGGGTAAAAGCTGATACTTGATATTAAAAGACTGTAGCTCGGCCTACTTTCCGATTGTAATTAATTTTTGCAGCAAATTAAAGATAGGAATTGGATTCCGATGACACCACATATGTAGTATCTTAGTTTAAAAATTCAAACCAAAAATGGCGGGAAAAATCCGGGTAAGTTTTTTTTTGACTCACCTGTATATCAGTATGTGACGAAGATTATTTTTTCCAAAGATGTCTGAGATAGAACACGATAGACCAGTATGTGACGTATTCATGCATGTATTATAAAAAAAGGCGCAATTGTAGTATCAGTGCATCCAAATAGTTGATCTATGTAAGATAGCGCTGTAGACGAAGATTTGATATAGATCGGTATGGGATGAAAGATAATTATGTATCTTATCGATTTCGATTCCTTAGATAAAACACAGATAGCTCGGTATGTAACGTATTCATCGCCGTGTTAAAGTACGACATGTACCGTTATTTTTATTGCAATCCACATTACTGTCTATGTCGATAGCGCTGTATGTGAAAACATAAATTTGAATTAAATGCACATAGATAAATTTGCTAGTCAATATCTCATAGTAATTAGGTCGCGTCCAAGTCTGAACTCTGTAATTATGAAGAGTTCAAACGTTCATATTAACAATACCGCATTTTCTCAACAATAATGTTGGTTAAGTAATAATAAAAATTTTCTTCTATATAATAGGACAGGGAAAATCCGGTTTCACAAAGACCATGAAGACTAAAAATAATTCGATTTCAATAATGGGGGAAAAGTTGAACACAATGTATATTATTTTGTATTTTGCAATTACAAAATGCACATCTTCTCCTTTAAAGACGAAAGGAATGGTTGTATAAAGAGTTGTGTGAGTCGGTGATGCTGGACGGGATGAGACAAGGGTGTTTGAGCAAAACTGAGATGGGGATTTGAGAAGGACGGAGAGGCGATGTGAGACCGATGTGTGGTGTGAAGTTGATGCAGATGTTGGGTTGGAAGAAGCGGTGAAACGGTTGGCTAAGACGAATTCCTGTACCTTGGTATAGGCACGTGCTGAGGAGGTGAATGAGAATGTTTTAAGAAGGGCTTCTGAGTTCGGGGTGCGCGGCTCGAGGAGGAGGGGAAGACAGGGCATGATAGGTCAGGTTCACTATGTTCAGTATTCCCATGTGTTGGCTTTTTATGGGATTTGCTATTTTTGCATTTTCTTAAGTTTAGATGTCACAGAAACAGAAAATCACTGTTGGCATTTTTTTTAAATTACGTATCAGCGCCATCTTGGATTTAAAAAATGGGCGCCATTTTGACCCTATTAATATGTGCTAGATCTTGGATTTTAAAGCACATAGAAAATATAATTCCAAACACCTAAACTTATTTTAGAGGATGTCGATCTCAATGCAACAACATAAGATCATGTGGCTGTGGCGGCCATCTTGAAAGTCAAAATGGCCGGCAAGGGAAGTTGTTTTTGTCATACCTGTATCGGAACTAGTAGAGACCGTGATTATGGCGTTCTATACCCATGTTCAAGTTCAGGAATCCAGTAAGAACATTTAAAACACGATGGAACCACTGGTTGATGGAAGCCATCTTGAATTTCAAAATGGACGCCCAAGGGGAGCCATTTTTCCCCACTTCCGGTCTCAATATTACTAGTAAATTTTGATTCTGTGTCTATACCTCCAGGCTATACTCATGTTTCAGGGTCCAGAAATCCAATAACATTGTTAACACAAAGGATCATTTGGAATGGCAGCCATCTTGAATTTTGCCAAGGTGCTGCCAAGTAAAACCGTTTTGCTTATAAAGGTAGCGAAACCAGGTCCCCCTGCAATTAAAGTTACAAGTTTAAGTCTGAAATTAGCTTTAACCAATGCATAAGCCTTGTATTATGACATTATCTGCATGACACTGACCACTTCGTAACAGGCTCGCAATTCAAGATGGCGGCTGGGATGGCTGCATTCAAGATCTAAAAAAGATAGAAATTACCACAAAGAAGCTAGAAATTATCTCTCTATATTTAGTTTATAACATCCATAATTTCGATAAAAAGTAAAATAATATTTAAGTAAGTGACATGTCTCAAGTTATCTATTAGATCTGATGTTTTTGATTTGTAAACATGCCTAAAATTCAAGATGGCAGCCATCTGTATATTATTGTTTAATATACCAGAAGTTTACGATAAAAGTGTAAAATGTACGAGATATGTCTCTAAGTATTACAAGTGATACATGTATTTAGCATTTTTATTGGGTTAAATATGCATAAACTGGAGATGGGGTCAATACATTTACTAATTATATACTTAACAGGTTT
>JAMKCH010037665.1:0-14448 GCA_023653785.1 Ophioderma brevispina | reverse complement strand
GTGCAACACTATTAGCAATGGTTATAAGCATACACTTCCAATATCTAGGTATGTATTGTATAACAAAGTGATTTGATTCAGGTTAAATTCAATGTTCAATAATTTAAAAACATTAACTAGATCATTGTAGCACACTATTAAAGAGGTACAAGGACATTTCCAGAACAAAGGCACCCCCATTTTGTTGTTTTTTAAACCAGGTGTTTTTTTTCATATAGTAATGCATACTCAATCTATTAAATCCACCTCAAGGGCATATAACCGTAAATGCATTTTTTATGGTAATAAAGAGATGATTTAGTATTTTGTGTCATTTTCTCTTAGCTGATTAAGTCCTCAGCATTTCAAACTTAGATTTCGGTTTTCTTTTCTATTTGTCCAATAATCTGATTACACATCGTTTGATCATTTTTTATCAGAAATATTTGCAATCCGGTATTTTCTAAATATCCAGAAAATTCCAACACATCGAAGCATCTGCCTTTGGGACATTGTATACAAACCTTGCTGCATATACACAAGCTTGGAATCACTGAAATTTTGGGACATAGCTTTCTCAAGTATATCTAGTGCACCCATAATAAAACAAGAATCATAGAGGGGCTAGAATCACAAAATGCACTTTATAATGTTATCAAAACCTGCTTACCTTGGAACATTTAGAGAATCAGATGTCAGAATTGGAGACTTTATGTGTGTTCACCAGTAATAGACCCGTCTTGATACACTACCACTGCAGTGATATGCTTCTTTTGGAGAATGGTGTGGGTTACAATACTCCTCACTAAATGCAGGCAACAAGCTTCCCGTTTCCTCATTTTAGAACAACAAAACAATGAATGTAATTGAATAATGTAACCATGAACAACGTACAGATGTAACCATCTGACCTGTCTTGTCCACATGGGGCTGAACATTGAACATGAAGCAGACATATTTGTTACACATGACTGATGACAACATAACCCATGCAGGTCGTTCTTTTGTAGGTGTGTGGGAAATTCCCTCCAGGAAGTTCCCAGTCCTGATTGTCTACTTGGATATTTAACAATTGAATTCGGTTAAATACAGTGACCTTTGTCTGCACAGACATGTGTAAACATCAAGACTGATTTTGTTCAGTATTAATAGTTGGCATGTTTTAGATAGTTGAATGAACCATTGAGTAATAATACTTGGATTATGTTTCCCTAGCTTCTTCTCCTTTCCTAACCCCTTAAAGGGACATAATGGGAGGTGGCCAGTTGTGGCAATTTCTGAAGTTAAATAAGCAAGGTGTTCACATCCTACAGAATTTACAGTGTATTAGCATGTTTTGCGACCAATTTCCAAAGGCGCATTCCTACCGAAAGTCCGAAATTTGGTTTAAGTCCGAAGCGTCTCTGCGACTTAACCATCGTTGAACACAAAGATGGGAGGAATATACTATCGATTTTGACCAGGCAATTGCTGAGTGATAAGTCTTGGTAAATGTTATATTTGTGACAGGCCTTTTTAAATTTTAAAACAATTGCGAGATTGTTAAAAAAATGTCAACATCCAAACTTTCCCCCAAACCAATGCTGTGTTGATTTTTGTTTTGTTTTGGCCTTTACGAAAGTAATATTTGAACTTCCTCATGACCTTTTAAACTTCTAACTTTCCAAATGTGTTTTTGTTTTTTGTCTGTTTGTTTTTCCTCTTTAACTGAAAAATAATATTTCAAAATTTATTTAAATCCTCACACAGCAGTATTGCGATGTGAGGTGAATCCGGCCACCCCCTTGAACGGGGACAAAACCGGATTTAAAACTTTGGTTTAACTACTAAACTTACTTAATTTGTCAATTATTTAATGTATCAAAAAGCATCATCCTATTGTCTAATTTTAAAATCACTTATTAATTTGCATGTAGCGTTTTACAAGCACCTAACATCGGTAAGTGATATCCATGGGATATCTTTTCAGACTTTCAAAAGCATTCGGACTGGGATTCAGGCAATTGGACTTCAGGCTTGTAGTAAGATATTGTCTGGCCAGTGAAAGAATGGATTGCTGGGATTAGCAATAACAATGGTAATGGTCCTGTAAGCTGATGACTACATGCTTTTTCAAGTTTGGTAAATGGCGTTACACCGTTGGGTGTTCCGAGGCAGGTTGTGGCCAGCATTAGTTTTTTATCAATGGCGTAATCACCGGATTAACTACATGAGTGGTTTTGTGCCGCTGTCAATCAAATTCCGTTTTAATATTTGCCATGTCCGTGTGCACATATGTCGTTATTTACTATGTTTTAACAGTGCTTATATTAGAAACTTGATTATTCAAGCCTATAGTATTTTGCTTGTATTAATATAGTTTGTTTAAACAAGTTTTCCTTTAAAACCATATATCTTTTGAAATGTTCTTCAGTCTTTTAAGTCTTTTCTAATGAAAGTCACACTTGGTAGAAGGAAAATATATTTAAAAAACTTTTTACTTTTTTTTAATATTGTGGTTGTTTTTCTTTTAAAACAAGATATTCTTTTTAAAATGTTTTTTGGCCTTTTAAATTTTACTTCAGTCTTTTTTAATCTTTTAGATTTTAATTAAAATAATTTTTTAGTTTTTTTCTGTTTTTTAAGTTTTTTCTTTTCTTTAAACAAGATATTCCTTTAAAGTGTTGTTTATTTTACTTGTACTTGCAGTCTTTTTATGATTTTAATTTAAAAAAGGAGTCACACTTGACTTAACAAGGTTTTTCTTTAAAAAAGATAATTTCTTTTAAAATGTTTATCATGTACTTTTACTTTTTTGTCTTTTTTGGACTTAACCCAATCGGCGGGGCGGGAGCGCTATTCTTGCCTGGACCACCTGCTTACTAAACCTTTGATAACAAATGCGGAACATTAATGAACAATATAGGTGTTAATTGCCGGGACCCGAACCGGCATTCGGGCCCACACAGTCTAAAACCCGTTAAATGCTGGCAGTAGTGTCAGCATCTTTGTTTCTGCAGAAATTTCCACATACTGCCACCTCCTCCCCCTGAACCTTCCTGGGTTTAACTGTTTTTACAGAAGGAAACATCCAAATTGGTTTTCAACTCGTGAAGTGATTCAGTAAGGGTCTTTTACATCACATCACAATGTAACACCACATGCAAATACCCAATTTTTTTTATAACATACATGTACAAATCTGTCAATTTGCTTCATTAAGAGAAACTTTTCCATACCACTCTTTGGGATGAAACTTACAAATAGAATTGTTATTTCTTGCAAGAGTTTTTCCCTTTTTATGATATATTGAAGCTTATGGTTTCCTTGGATCTATATATATTCATTTTTCTATTGGCGTTAACAAAGAATTTCCTAGGTGTTATCATTTAAAGAATGATAAAGCTGGTGAAAACTTTCGTCGGCATAAACAGGAATGCTTGAGCTCAACTAAATAATCCCTTTGCTGGATATACCAGAAAATCGGTCTCAATAGGTCACACTATAAGTTGAGAACTCAATCGGACCAAACTGTTGTAATTGCATGGATGGAAAGTAATTGAAATGTTACATTGTGGGGGCTTGATAAGAGGTCAGGAAGGGATAAAAGTAAAAAAAATACCCATGCCCTTGGCATTGCTATTTGTGCCATATTAATGAGTTCCATTTGCATATTTGGTCCCCCGCCGGGGGAGCTGCAATGGTAACTTTCAGTATTTACTTGTTTAGCCCTGATACACTTCATACATTACAAACTATATGATGCAGTATAAGAGTTAACTGTTCTGCTATTTTTGTGTGCAAGTGTTTGTGCAGGTGTTAGAAACTAGTAGCCACTGAATATAAGACTTGGACAACTTTTGGTGCCGATCCACCTCCTGAACTACAACTTTGGGCTTGGTCTTAATAAGATATCTGCTATACATGATTACATTACAGGTACAATACTGGTGAGTTAGCAGTCAAGATAGACACCAACCTCTCTACATCTTCCCTAAACTTAGGGGAGATTTTAGTTTTAAAATATTTGTTGTCCTTAAAGGTGGCGTGTTTCCTATCGTCTTTGGGGACCCTCCTGATTTCCCGGAGTATTATCTATTTTGATATCAGAATGGAGGCCTTATTTCTCATTGTCGTCCCTGAAATTTGAGCCGCAATCCATTTCATTCCCAAGATATAAACAAAAAACCACCGTTTTAGTAGTTAACCATCAATATTAGCACAGTATTGAATAGGGCTTTGCAACATGCATTGTTGCGTCTACCATCAAAACAGCAATGTTTGTTTCCCACTGTACTTGATGGGGTGTATGTGCAAGTGGCAGGCTCTCATATCAAGTAGAGAACACAATGCACATAAATTGGAACAAGCACCTTTAAGATCAGATGTTATGCCTAAAGTACTAATTTAATATTATACAAGTATTGAACTTCACTTTATAATATTTTAAAGCTTACATCGTTTATGCCCTTGGGTGCTGCCCAGTGCATAGCCAGGATTTTTTAGATGGGGAGGGGGAGGGCATGAATGTTTGAGTATACCAACATGTGTCATGTACCAACCCAAAAAAAAATGGACCCTTTTTTTTGCGTAGTATCGCAAATCTGAAGGGGGAGACAATCATCACCTTAGACCAATTGGGCAATTATAATTAAGTTCTGTACATGTCATTCAATGTCCTTGTGGGGTGCTTCCCTGGGTCTGTATTCAATCTTTACATCTACATACAATCTGTTCATACGGTCATAGGTGGTTACTAATTTTAAAATGTTAAATGAAATAGCAAAACAAATTCGGCTGAGACAGGATTCTAACTGGCAACCTCTGGATTGTGAGTCCAGTGATGTACCATGTGAGCTGTCCAGCCTTTGATGGGACTAATCCCTACCTATGAACCAATATCTTTGCTAGTGTGTTAGTCTGAAGCTATAACCTTGCATCGTATAACCAAGGATCACACCCAGTTTTCTGATACATCTAAAAAGCTAGTTATCGCCGGTGGTAAAGCATTGGGTTCACAATCCATGGTTTGTATCCAGCTTCAGAAACCATGTAACCTTGCATATGCCATAACTGAGGATCCGGTTTTCTAATTACATCTAAAGGGCTGGCCATCTCAGATGGTAGAGCACTGTATTCACAATCCAAAGGTTGCTGGTTCATGTCATGATTTAGCCAAGTTTTCTTTGCTCTCTAATTTAATAGGTTCCTAGACAGTGTCCTTGTCTGTGTTGTTACAAAATATATTTTCAAATCTTCTTTATTTGCTTTTTTGCAGGCCATACCTCTTATCCTTAGATTTAAGTCATAACAACCTGTGTGATCTTATAGAGGTAATCAGCAAAGTGTCTACACTGCCAAAGCTGAGAAATCTAGTGTTACTAGGGAATCCACTAGCGGTAAGTAATATACTATAAAAGCACACATTTTGTAATGGGTTTACACCATAAGCATGATCAGACCGAAAAGAAAAGGGGTCATAAAGATCCAACAGAGATGTAACTTTTCCGGAAATTTCCATATTTGGCCATAAATAACAAAAATTACTTTTTTTCAATTTCTGTGATCAAAGTGTCAATGATAATGGTAAAACTGCATAAAAATCCCAAGTTTTAAGTACCAATTTATTTAGAGAAGGGGTCTTGTACCCTAAAATTGCGTAAAAAATATGTTCCCCGGAGCTTCACCGGATGCTATGCTAAAATTTAGCCTTCCCGTTGGTTCAAATTTTGGATTTTCAGGAAATGGGACTACTCCTCTGTTTCATCTCTGATCCAAGGTTTTTAAATATTAAATTATCATGTTTAAGTAAATTGGAACTTCTGTTTTCTTATCTTATCATCTGTGTGTGCGTGTGAGTGTGTGTGCATGTGTACATGCATGCATGCACGCATGTGTGCATTTGTGTGTGTGTGCTTGCTTTGATTTCTGTCTGATCATTCTAATTGTGTTCATATGCAGTTGATTCCAGGATACCGGGGTTTTACTGTGGATAGTTTACGAAAACTTGATATCCTTGATGATCTTCAAATTTCTGCAGATGAGAAACATCATTACAAGGGGCTTGCCAGAAGGAAAGGTAAGCACAAATGGTTGGCTTTTTGCGTTTCCAAAAAGGATCATCCCGGTCATATTAGGGCCAAAACCTCTATTCTGTGACAGACAGAATTTGACTGCTAATTTTGTTTGCATTTTATTCCCCTTTTTATCCCCCTGGCTTGAAAAGCAGAGGGGGATATTGCGAGGGTGCGAATGTCCGTATGTATGTGTATGTGTGTGTTCCAGTTTGGTTAGGTTTTGGTTAGGTTTTCGTTTTTCGTGTCTCCTTCAAAAAGTTTAAGTCCGATTTAAACCAGACTTGGGGTTAAGGTGCAATAGGGGTTCCTTCATGTGTGGATGATGTCAAAGGTCATGGACCAAGGTCAAAGGTCATCTGAGGTCATGTTCCAGACTGCCATCTTGCCAGGGGGATGATGCAAGTTTACTTGCTGTATTTTTTAACCTAGGCATTCAAATTACAGGAATAACTACATACATTAATATGAAAGAAAAATCAAGTGGTCAAGCTCTCCTTTGCAATTTTTTGTCTGTCGCAAATGGTGCCGTGTTGTCATACCGTCTGAATGTAATTGTATTTTCCAGCTTTTGCTGGAAGGGTTTAAAAACTTATTAAAATTTGCTCTGAAAAATAGTTGATTTTGGATCTCAGTTGTGATAGATGGAATTGACACATTGGTTTTGCTTATTTTAGAAACACATTTAGAATTTTGTTTAATGTTATGGGGTGGGATAATTAATGCATGAAGCTGGAGTCCTAATTTCTTGGCCTACAGTACATGCATACACATGCAGCCATTTCATGACTTATGAATTTGGAACTTGTCAAATTGCAGTTTTCCAATAGTTCATCTTCTTAGGCTATATGTGAAGTGGTTTTCATCATCTTTGATGTAGGGCATGTAATATTGACTATAAAGTAACGTGAAATTATTTCTAGAAAAAGAAAATTAAAATTGTCACAAAAATTGAACCAATTTGCCATCTGATACGGCAGCAGCCATTTTTGACCTAGCAACACTTGTGACCTACCGACCTAAATGTTTTATTCAAAGTATTGTGAATATCAAACTATGAAATTTTTTCAATCTATTGAGAATTTTAACTGTTAAAGCAATTTTAACATTGTATTTTAGAAATGATTTGTCATGATGGAAAACAAACTGAGAAAAGTGGGTCACCTCTCTGTAATATTCTATGAACCTAGTCTAGTAGCTTCTAGTGCTAATACTTCATTGAGGGATTATAAGCCTGATGGAATAAAGCTCTATAATCCCTCATTGAAGTCTTCACCGTAGACTAGTTTAGTGCAATATTATACGGAGGAATAATAACCAAGATACTGTAAGAAAGGTGGAAGACCTGAGGAGTTTAAGGGTTATAACTTTTTTTCCTTACTTCCTAGAATATGTTTTAGATGAAGCGAAAGTGACGGTAACAATTACTGCAGCAAGTGGAATTCAACAACCGCCTGAACTGCTGGTAATTGTATTTATAATAATTATCATATTAATTAAAGGTGCTTGTTCCGATTTTTGTCTATCGTGTTCTCTACGTGATATGAAAGCCTTGTACACACTAACCATGAAGTACCGTGGGAAACAAACTTGCAGTTTTTATGCTAGACGCGATAATGCATAGTGCAACATCTTGTTCACTACTGTGCTAATATTGATGGTTAACCACTAAAACGGTAGTTTTTTATCTGTATCTTGAGAAGAAATAGATTTGAAAGCTGAAATTTCAGGACGACAATGAGAAAAAATACACCCTTTCATCTGATATCAAAATTGATACTACTTCCGGGTAAATCAAAGACGATCGGAACAAGCACCTTTAATTTGTCATTATATAGCGCCTTTAATATGTATTATAACAGTTCACAAATATTACTGCTACCTTTGGCATATGTCAGCTGCTGTACATGCCCAAGGCACGGACAATGGATAGTATTCCTAACAGCTCCCTGTTTCACATCTGGGTAGAGAGACGCAATCAGGATAAGAGTGTCTTGCATGCCACGGATACAACGGGTTGGCAACAGCGGAACTTAAAACCCTCACCTTTAGATCACGAGGCAAGCGCTCTATCCACTGGACCACACATGTGCTCTCAATATTTGTGAATATTAGGGAATGAAATTTATTATTTTTCAGTGGTCTCTTCCATGTGACATCAGATCATAGGCACACAACCAGGTTTAGAACAATAGTTTTATTGTTATTCATAAACAAATATATAATTAAAACTAAAAAGCTAAACCATCATCCCCCATCTGGTTTCTAAGGAAATCCGATGAGGAGGGTAGTTGGTTACCCTGGTAGAACTAAAAAGAGCTACCTACAAGGGATTGGCTCTGGGCATCCGGTCAATTATCTTTTGCTCCAATAAATCCTCATGCAGCAGTATTGCTGTGAATGGAGGTAATCCGGCTATCCCCGTTAGTGGGGACAAAACCGGATTTAAAACTTTGGTTTACCTACCTACATTTTCACACAATCATTGTATGGTTTAAATATGACATAGAAATGAGCTATGAGCAAAAACCCCAAAATTGGGCTCAACGCGAAGGGTTATGCGGTTGTGCAGCAGGAGACAAATCTTTTATTTTTCTTGGCTTAACAACAGTGGCGTAACGGGCCTGCCTGCTCTCAGGGGGCAAATTTCCCAATCTTGGGAAATTTTCCCTCTCAGGGGGGTCAAAAGGCCAATTTTTCCCGGTCAGAGGGCTAAAAAAACAGCTGATTTAGCATGATTTTTGCAAATGTTTTCCCGGCCAAAGTCGTCAGGGGGGGCAAACCTGCCCCCCGCCTGTTATGCCACTGCTTAACAATGGTTCTGAGTTTGGTTCTTGTATTTATGATTCATACTGTTATCATCATTTTGAAAATAATTTTTATTGTTAATGATGAAAAGACAACAAATCAAATGTCCTGTTTTTGTCTTGGTCACACAGAACACTGACGAAGTTCCACAGTACCCAATCACAACACGCACATACTATGTGGAGTTTATGTTTCTTGAAGACTTTCAAGCAAAAACAAAAGCTGAAGAAGAAAACAAAGCAACTAAAGAGACCAAGAAAGGAGAGGACAAAGATGCAGACCAAGAGAAGGATGTTGTTGCTAATGGAGATGGAGCTAAGCCTGTCAGTGATGTTACAGGGGATGGAGACAAGAAAGAACAACCAACTATAATAATAGGTACACATGTACAGTTATTGTGTCATCTGCTTGCTTGTATTTTATTTATTTATTTATTCGTTATTTATTCAGGAAATTCCTTCAATACAAAAGTATTGGTCTCCCAGGAAGACCTGATAACAATAATTACAGTAATACAAGTATACAGAAAAATAAGTTATGGTACATAATCTTACATAACACATGCATGTATATGTACATATATATGTGCTATGTAAGATTATGTACATATATACATACAAATAACACTGTAGCACTTTGAAGTTGTGGCAGGTACACACACACACACACACACATATATACACATGCACACATAGCACAATGCATGCATGTACACCTACACACACCCACACATGCATTTCCAATCACAGACACAAATTTCATATTACATACAAATAAAATATGTAAACAGGATATCGTGTGGTTATGGCATTTTTAAAAGTAAACAACTCAAGGAATCTAATTTACTTTGTGTGCCTTTTGGAAGATTATTCCAGAGTACAGCTGCTCTGTACTGGAATGTTCTTTTACCAGCTTTGTTATTCCATGATGGAATGATCAACATGTTCTGAGCCTGACTATGATTGCTTTTAGAATGTGTTGAACTGGTAAAAGTAAAATAAGAGGAAATATAATCAGGAGCAAAATGCTTAAGGCATTTAAAAGTTAAATTTAAGATCTGATAAATCCATCTGCACATAGATCGGCACATAGGGGTTAATTTGGTAGTGTGCCTGTGTATCTCTGTGGATGTGTGTGGGATAAACAACACTGTATCTATTGGATTCATACTCTTTTACATTTACTTACTCATACTTGGGTCAGAACTACTACTGGCCCGTCACAGCTGTTTGACCCCATGCAAATTGTCTCTTTTATTTTAAGAGCAACTTTAAGCAGTGGCGACACAATTTTGAAAACTGTTATAGCTAGGGACATGCAAGAGCTATTACCTCTGCAAAAATCAGAAAAATCAATTGCAGGATTCTTGCCATATAGGCCTACAAAGGTCATGATTTGTATGTTATAGCACCCTCTATATGCCCATTCTCCATAGAGAGACGTGTTAAACTAGAGTTTAAAGAAAAATCATATTTGCCTGCAATGAAATTTCGTAAAATTTACACAGGAGGAAGACAGTGGTACAAATATTCCAAATTAGTTGTCAAAAGTGTGTTGCCGTTGATATATTTTGTTTTACTCTGGTTTTGTCATAATAAATGAGACCTTCAAACAGCTGTCTGCCATGGGGGCCACTCAACTTTAGTTTGGGTAGGGGTGTGTGGCGCGAAGTGCCGAACATAAGGGCTTGTGAACTGAAATTTTGGCATAAGTAGGGTCTTGGAACTGAATTTAATGGCCAATTTTGTGGACTTGGGAACCTAATTTGGGGCCAAATTTTAGGTTTAGGAGCTGAAGAACTGGCAAAATTTCCCAAAATTGTAGTCATGAAGCTAAAATTTGTAAGTTTTGTGGTAAAGTAGGGGTCTTAAGAACTGAAATATAGTTGAGCAGGGGGTCAAACTGTGTTGCCATTGATATTTTTGTTTTATTTTTGGTTTTATTATAATAAATGAGACTTTCAAACAGCTGTGATATATATGTTGAACTATTTTTCCATACTTATGAATTACTGTGGTAAACATTGACATTCCAATGCATGCACCAATGGAATATTCAAAGGATTATAATTCAGTAACCTATGAATTTATCTTCACAGAAAAAGAAAATGAAAAAGATGAAAAAGAAAATGACGACAAAGAAAAAAACGAAGAAGAACAACAAGATGGTGGTATTGTCAAACAATCTGACTCACCTCCTCCAAACCCACCAGAGACAGAAGTAGCCAAACTTGCCACTATTCAATCCCCACCTCCTGCATTCAAGCTAGTCCCCTATCGCACTGAAGGTTTACGCTGGACTGAAGAAGGCTTTAAATTCAAGTTCTCAAAGGAGCTGGTGATAGATGACTTGCCGGCACTCAAGGAGTACTTCAAGAAGGGAATGCCACTTGCAATTAAGGAGAATAAGGTATATTAGATGCCAGTAAGAGATAGACTTGCCACTACTTTAGTACAGGTGTTATGTATGACTCTCTGGACCCTGTAGGTGAATATATTGGCTCAGATTTCGACATCATTATTTCCAAACATTTCACAATTGCATTAACCATAATTCAAACAAATATAGTCTCAAATCGGTGGTTTTGAGATGGCTTCCCTCTCCACTCAGGTGTATAAATGAGTACTGCAATGCTGGGAAAATCACAGACTTGTTGTACCCAAACACCAAAAAAGAGAGGCGGGCATTCCGTGCATAAGCTTGCTTTTAGCAGGATGGTGTACTTTTTGGTCCCTCACAACCATGTTGTGGAGGCTCTATGTAATCCTGCAGATGGATGGATGCCTGTCTGGGTGGCCAACAAAATCATTAATGCACTCTACAGACTAAACCGATTACTCGATGAACTTTTAACGTGGCACGGTGATAGAACATGATAATGTCATGTGCTCTTTTTGGACCAAGCTGTATTTGAGCTCATTGCATATTTTGAAGAAAATTCATTAATCCACTCTACAGACTAAACCAATTAGTCTATGAACTTCTAATGTGGAACAGTGATAGAACATGAGGTCATGTGCTGTATGCTTTTTGGACAGGTTTTGAATATCAATGAGCTAATTTTTTTGACGTCAGGAAGGGCATCCGGCCAAATCTTTTTGCTCCATTAAATCTTCACAGAGCAGTATTGCTGTGAATGTGAGGTAAAATCCGGCCACCCCCGTTAGCGGGGACAAAACCAGATTAAAAACTTTGGTTTTACTACTACTACTACTCATTTGCATATTTTCAATAAAATGTGATTAAACTACATAACAGGCCTGTAACCAGAGGAGGGGGAAGGCATGGTGGTGGGGGCAGATGCCCCCCCACCCATTCCAAAAGCCTAAAAAAACCTTAAAAGAGCTTAAAAAAAGAGCTAAAAAAAATAGAATAGATTTTTTAGTGGAGCGAGCCAAAAGTTTAGGCTTTTTTATGCATTTTTGTCAAAAAAAAAACAGGTTTAAAATTTCAGAAAAAAGTCCACTTTTACCAAATTTGCTCCCCCCTGTAATTTTCTGGAAAAGTCCCCTTTTGAAAAAAAAATCTCCCCTCCCCTAAAAAAATCCTGGTTACGGACCTGGTGCATAAGGAGGGGGTTTTTATGGTATGGACCATATAACACAAGCACGAAAAGACGTTGTTTATGTGCAATTGTCACGAGGAACACTAACGATTTGTTGACAACCAATAATATTACAAAATAAAAAACAATATCATCGGGTGGTGACAATTGCAAAAGTTGCACATTTAAGAGAAACTTACAAATCTCTGAATAAACCGGTGAAAATCACGCCGGTAATTCGATGATGTCATATCAATAAAAAAAGCCCATCATCGGCTTCAGCAATCACGAGCCTTATTCCTAACAGTACCCCAAACGATTCGACCCAAAGGCCAATTCGGCCAAAGCCAATTCGGTCCACACGATCAAAAGACGATTCGACCCTCGGGTGAATGGTGGGGGTAGTGAGAAGGAGAAAGTAGAGGTCCATTCAACCTCTTTTGGACGCTTCTACCTTCTGTTAATATTAAAATAAATTTTATAGTTCGAACTCACCTATAATATCATAAAAGGAAAAATGAGTAGGATAAATAGGGTACGCTAGACGCTGGGAGGGTGACGCCAGCTACATAATTCCCCCCAAATCAATAACAAAATCTGGCAACATGCTACGGCTAGCTGCGCGTCAACAAAATCTACGTAAATTGGCCTACATTCTGCTTTACTTTCAAACTCAAAATGGATTTAATTTGTTTTTAGACTGCTTATAATTTCAAAGGTCAACCCTGACCGCCATTAGTACAAAAAAATCTTAATTTAAGTCCAACGGTCCATTAGAAAAACGATTTTTTTTGCAGAGGAAAGTAGAGAAAAGTTTAAGGTTCATAATTTTAATCTACCATGACATAAAATTATTTTATGAAGTCAAGTTCATACCTTTATGACAAAATTCCGTCAATTAGTTACGCAAATGAGCTAATTAATTTTTTTTGGCATTTTTTTTTGACGGAACATTGTATAAATGGTAAAGATAAGTCATTATAATTCCTCCTCAATGATACAATTACCTATTTTATGAAATATTAATTTAAGACAGAAACATATAAGCTAGGCAATGCTGTTTATAAGTGATATAGAAATGTGAACCTTTTCGGGATGTTATACGAAGCACGTGAAAAAAAACAGTTAGGCTTAAGTTTTCTGCTAACCCCGTTGATATTTTGGTTTATCAGCGATGGCTAACTATGGCTCTACATTAATCGCAATCCATTTTTTTTTAGATGTCTTCTGTTTTTTAAATCTTTTCTAATGTATAAGTGCATTGATCCAAGGTTTAGGAGGGCAGATCTTTTTAAACTTAAATTTATGAAGGGTCATAGCCAACAAATCAGAGTTTGGTTCCAGTATTCCAAAAATCTAAATGCACTGTTAGTTTGTTTTTAAAGGATTTGTCCCCCAAAATACTCAAATCAATCAAATTGACAAGTCACCATTTGCAAATCATTTTTTACTGTCCAGTTATTATGTTTATAATACGAATTATCGATTTGGGATCATTTAACAATTTTTTTAAAATGAAAGTTTCTATCGCTGAGGCACTTAAGTCTAAAAATGCACATTTTTTCTCAGAAATCAAATTTTTAAAAAACGGGCGTGAAACATGGCTCCAAAATCAAAATGCTACGCCTCTGAAAACAAACTGTTTTTTTTCTTTTTCTCCTTTTTTGGCCTAAGACAACAATTCTTGCAATTAAAATCGAAAATAAAAAGAGCTTTCAATTTTTGATGGGGCGGACAAATGACCATGGGCCATTTCGTAACCGCCGCTTTGCAATGAAATACTTTAAACTAATTTAGTTATTGGTCCAAATCCCGATCCAAATTATTACATTTAGAAAGATATGGTGATTTGTATTTTTATCTGTTATAAATTTATTGTAAAATAATACAAATAGTCTGTTGGTTCCCGTGGTTAAGTTTATTTTTTCCCCTGACCATGCAAGGTAGGTGGGGGTTTCTGGTCCTGGAGCCCACCCTAGTATCTCATTGACTCATCATCGTCGGATTTCTATGGTTTTTTTTTTAGATGTACTAACAGGAAGCGAGAGTCTTGTAGTACGCTAA
>JAMKCH010037664.1:0-15170 GCA_023653785.1 Ophioderma brevispina | reverse complement strand
ACAGCACATTAGCATAGATTCACATTTCTTAGTATAGTATAATAATTCGGTTAATGTTGACTTATGTAAATAGACACATGTGCAGAAAATCACTATTTTTTCAGGGGGGCAAGAAGAGGGGGAAGGAGGGGGGGGGGGCCTCTTCGCCCTGCCCCCCTCTGTTTACGACGCCACTGATCTGGACCCATAAAAATTAACTTTTATTACTTGTTATTTTAATCTCATGGGCTATACTGGCCCTACGACTCTTACAATGGAATAAATTATCTTGTGCCACGTGACTTCAAGTAGACTGCTTTTGTATTCCAATTGTTATTTATATTTTTGTCACTTTTGGCTGCATGTGTGTTTTTTCTGTGGTTTTACTTTCTCTATTTTTTTTAACTCTTCCAACAGTTTATATTCATGGATTTTGTGTTACACTCAAAACTTTTACAGGATTCAAAATAAACCCAAAAGAATTTAAAATTAAGTGGCCCTTTTTGCAACACACTGCTATGTGTGATGCTGCATGTAACGACAAATAAAATCACTGGCGGATCTACATAGGGGCCGTGCTCGGCGCACTCCCCTCGTTGGAATGGAGAAAAAAATCAAAAATTCATTATCCAAATTGTAATTTTCTTAAAATAATTTATCGTTGGTTTGTTGTGGGGCCGCCAGCTATATCTGGCAGGACCACTTGTTGTTCCGTTTGCATTGTGTGTGGTTTGTGACATACTAAAAAATGTTTAGTTTTCGTGTCACTAAAATGTTCTGTGAATATAGGGAGCGCGCAAGCCAAGAACCACAATTCTAAGCTTACTTATAACAAATGAATGCCTGAATGGATATCCATTTAATACATGGGTGTCTATAGTTGATTTCAATGTATAAATCTTCACTCAGGAAATAACTTATTTTAATACAAAGCTTCACCATAGCCTTTATTTGGATTACTGTGAATAGCCCAATAAGAATAGAAAATTAGAATCGTCCCGTTATGTGATTTTTTCGATGGTGTGTGTACGTAACATTAGTCTGATTTTTTATTCACAACTTTACAGGTTGTGATGTAATTGTCATGTCAAGCTCGTATTCGCTCTCAAAAATGTTTCGGGTTTTTTTCAATTTGGACCCGTGCTCCCGATAATCTAATAATAATAATATATTGGCTTTTATAACGCGCCATTTCATCAAGATCACACACTAGCGCTGTTGCCTATTCTATACGCTGACCTGCCGTCAGAAATCGTCACATCATTTCGCTTTCTTCTAGGCGCCAGCTGGCCAAGCGCAGGCATAAAAGACAACTCCATCAGCACTTAGATTGGTATATTCCCCCTTAACAGCTACCCGAATAGCGCTTGGGTCACAAGCAATTGAGGAAGTGCTGGCTAAGTGGCACACAAGACTACAGAAGACTGTACACAGGGCATTCTCAGACCTTTTCAAACTACACATGAAAAAGAAAACTGCTCACTGTTTTTGAATAATGGCCAATCGTCACCCATATGAGCATCTGGAAGGGGTTTTCCAGCAAATAATCATCGTCTAAGTTGGCTGAGCCTTTAGAAAGTGAGCCCCTTGCCATGGTGCCCTTGCAGCCCCCCCTCCCGTCACCTCGCATGAGGGGACACCCCTCCCGCGTCCACACCGGACTGCTGTGCCATTTTAGCTGTGTAATTGTCAGCCAATTCCACGCCCCCTGCCTTCCAAAAATCCTGGATCCGCCACTGAATATACCTGTACTACAGTAATTATTCCCTATGGCTTTCATGTATATATACATTTTGATATTCCCCTTGTCTAGAGCAAATGGGGACTACTGCCAGGAAGTCTTTCAAGAGTGAGTTAAATATTTCATTGCAGTGGTCTGTGGTCAGGCATACTCTCTGCAGAACTACTGTGGCGTTGGCGCATCAAACAGGACAGGCCTGGTCTAGACTCCTTGTTGAGTCATTGGGAAGCGGTGCTACAATACTTCAGGTCTTTTTCGTATTGCTGAACAAACAGTGGATAACTAATATTATCGAGTGATAATGAAACCACTCTTAATTTAATTACATAATTAACTGTAAGCCCTCAATCTACCTCGCCAACAATACAGACATATACTCAGAATATATGTCGAGGATGTGCCAAAATTGTATCTACAACTAAAAGGTTCATACAGCCATTGATCCACTGCCTGCCCGATAACTGTTAAAAATTTGATTAAAAGGGTAATAACCCTTTCTGTTTCTTAGACGAAGTTGAAGACAACGTAGGGGCAATCTACACGGCACCGCAGCAAATCCAGATCGGATCCAGATCGGAGCCAGATCTCGTATCCAGTTTTTGCGTCTACCACGGGCAAGATCCAGATCTGCATACGCTACATGGTTTGTACACGCTTGGTTAGTGTCCGCTGTCTTTAAGCGAGTACCTTTTGGGTACGCGTAAAGTATTCCTCGTTCACCACGGTTACGCGTAGCATCCGTACACTTTACGCTTCGAAGGTCGCCGTACTTTCGCACGCACTGCGCCGTGTAGAGTTCTATAACGGTCTCCGTGTGATCTGATCTCGGGGAAAGGATCCGATCGGGATTGCGCTTGCCCGTTGTTAGATTCACCCATGACAACGCGGAGCATATTTTACCCATCCATCAATGTGTAAGCTTTTACTCAATTTGACTTAAGATTTGTAACTCAACAGCATTCTATTATGAGAGTACAGAGGCTACAATTCTTCGAAAGTGGTGTGATAAGGGTTATACGGGGGAATCACCACACCCCGGTAGCTACGAAAGTATTTGTTGATTTTTTAAAAGATAGAGTATGACCAGTGTAGAAGTTTATAGTCAGCCGGACTCGTATTCCAACTACAACGGTAAAGTATATGGCACTTGATTCACAACGCATTCACGCAACATAGTTTCACGCTTAATTCCGTTGTGTCTATGGAGCCCGGACTATGGCTCCCGGCGGACTATTATCTACTTCAACACCGGCATTTCCCATGAAACTCTTATATCTTACACAAAAAACGTCAGAAATATTGAGACAGAAGGTATTGGTCTGTGACAAGAGCAATTCCTGAAAATATAAACGTTAAATGAACAAAAGGTCTGACAAAAAGCCTAGGGATAGATTATGGGAGAGACACAACAGCGCTGACACCATGATTGGGTCAAATAGGTTGAGTAATTAAAAAACGGTGCTGAAACTTGTTGGACGCACGTAAACTAACCTACTTCGGAAAAATAACATAATCAAAATCTTTTGGTATATCCACCTTTTATATAAGCTAAAAAGCCTGAACGTTCCTGAATATGTTATCAAAGATATGGCAAATAAATGCTACATGATTTTTTATGGAGTTCACAAGAAAGAAAAAAGTCAAACGTATTAATACAATAGGATATATGGAGTCAGTATGGTGGTTTAAGAAATGATTGACTGGAATCTCAATTGTCGGGCTTAAAAATAAAGTGGACTCAAGGATGTTTGATGAAAATACTAATGGTTTTGAGAAAAATTGGCAAAAATTATGGTATAACAAAGTAGGCGGTTTATCATTTTGTTGAAACTTAACTGTAAACCAGAAGATTTTAGAAGAATAATATCTAACAAAATAACCCCAATTTTGCATTGATTGTTAGAATCGTCGGTACATTACTACGTCAAACTCAGGGTACAGCCAATTTCTAAGACAAATCCTGTAGACAAGGTCTTAGTGGGGCAGTTGCTGGTAAACAGCAAAGCTTTTTGTGTGGAAAGAAAGAACAAAGAACAATGAAAAGTCAATGTGTGACAACCTTTTGGATAAGGACATGAATGTAAAACAGTCCTGGTATGATATTGTTCTTCAAAATAAAGCAATTAAGATCAAGAATAATCTTGGAGAGTTCATACAATATTCTATATGAGTAATACCAGCGGAAATTTCTAGATGGAATTGATAAATTCAGATAGGTGTGTTATTGTGAATTGTAGAAGAGATAGATACGAATCACTTCTATGTAACATGTGATGAAGTAAACAGTTTTGGGCAAGAATAACCCAAATGTAAATGCTATTACTTCACACTATTAGGTATTAAACTAGAAAAGGGTTATTGGCGGCGTAGATTTGAATATGAAAACATATTATAATTTATAAATTATTATGGACGTCTTTTTAAAATATAAGGCGCGTATGATTTACAGTACATCTGGCAAGTTCCTGTTCAATTTCCATATATTTATATGGAATATCAGAAGATGGAGATATAAAACCTACTGCCAAAAGAAACAATCTATTTTTGGAATAGCAAAGAATGGGACCTTTAAAAACTTATCTAACATATGGTAATGCAAGGTTTTGAAGTGTAGCCAATTTGTCATGACATATGGTATTAGTGATACTGTATATGGTTAGGATGCAATATTATATGGAATGATACGATGTGACAGGATAAGACATGAAATGGTATGATATGGTATGATATGCACGGTATATGATGTGTACGATACTTGGTAAGGTTAATATGATAAAATATAAATACTATGTGTTAATGTGATGCATATAACAGTGTAAATGTCAACAAAAGGGAAAAAAAAATGTATAGTGCCCTCAATAATGATAGATAAAAATGACAAATATATACGATATAATAAATAGATATAAAAGAATAAAAATTATAATATCCAATATATGTATAATATTTGATGTATAACTTATTGTAAACTTGATTTGGAAAAATATGAATAAATGATACTGAAAAAAAAGAAATAATGGAGTGAAGTATACGAGGTTGGTTATTATTCATCATTTCAAGATTTTCCTTTAGCTATATAGTGTGAATTCCGCTTATCCCGCACTTTGTTCTCTGCAAATTGTCCGCGGCATTTCAGCTTCCCGTTTTAGCAGCTTATTCATGAAAACCTGCCAATGGATAATATAATTAATAATAATAATAATAATAATAAATACAGATAGACAGCTAGATAGATGTTTTCTTGGTGTGTCTTAACCAAAAAGAACATGTATGTATATACATACGTACATGTAAGTTTGTTTACGCTCTCCTGTAATGGGATCGGGCACGTCGTAATTCCAAAGATAGTCACCTGTAAAATAATACTGCTATGTTGTATTACGGACCCCATACGTGTAGTGCCTTGAGCAGCCTTGTGGTTAGATACAGACCGTTCTGGGAATCCCTTAGTCGTGGTGACACTATAGCATTGCATATACAGTTAAGTAGTCAATATAAACACTTACATAGGAAAGTTTTTTTTCTTCAAAGGTTAAACGATTTGTTCAATGTTTGCTTTAGTTGTTTACAGAGATAAACAGGCTATCAGAAGATGTTTTATGGGGTCTTTCGGACTTTGGTTTCAGAAAACTATGACAATTTGGAGGAGAAAGACCTAAAATTCAGTTTGGGCCGATTTTAGCCATACAACACCGCGGAGAGACTGGCACCGACGTATGTTTGTTTGTTATTTATTCGGCAAATCGACAAAAAGAAAATTACAGATATACAAAAACAAAATCAATAAGCCACTCAGCCACATACGACAACAGTCAATTAGCCAGGATAACCATTTAAGTCGGCCTGGATTTGCCAACTTATTTCCAATGGGGTCCATGAAAATGACAAGAGGCACCATGTGATAGCGAGGACAAACAAAATAAGCCAAAAAAGCAGAACTAGCAGAAATGAACATGAATTGGAAAGGTGATTTTACAAACCAAACCATAAAGAACTGGAAAGTAGTAGGCAAATTCAGCCGATTCATGGCTCAAGGCGATTGTTGGTAAGATGGAGTTTAACAAGCGTTTGAACGTTGCCTTATCGCTTACACATATGATATTGGAGGGCAAGTTATTCCAGTCAGTAATGCCATTATAAAAGAAAGACTTAAAGTCTGACCTTTAACCCTCGGGACTTGAAAGGTATATAAGCTAGATCTAGTATGATAAAATGTAAATCTCTAACTTTAGTAAAAAATTGATTGAGATATGAGGGGCCAACAGAGTTGAAATGTATAAACATATGGCTGAGGTCGTAGTTGCCTAACTCTGTTTGGAAATCAAGAGAGTCACGAACCAACGTGAGCTGACTAATATGATCCCCTGGGTGACATATGCAGATAAAACGAAAGCATCTATTTTGAATGATTGAAGCTTATGCTGACACTTATTACTAATACCACAGTTACCACGAGGTTAACAACAGTAGTCACAATGACACTTATAAGCCGAACTGAGTGTCTACGAAGTTTTACGGTTAAAATACTGTGTCTATATAAAAACCTGAGTTTTCCAGTCACCTTGTTAATGATGGAATAACCATAGAATCACCTGAAAGGGGTTGGTCAAGAGTCACCCCCACTAATTAATAGCTTTTTGAGATGTATTTTTGTGGCAGTAAAAGATGATATGAACTCGGTGACTTTTTTACAACTGATTTTTGGAACCAAATAAAATGCATTCAGTTTTGCCGGCATGCAAAGAGAGGTTGTTGTCAATTAGCCAGCTAATAGCCAGACGTATACCATAACACCTTATAGCAAAGACAATTCACACATGCAATTTCAGATGGTATTGATTTCTCCTCGACAAAAACATATCAGTTTGAATAAAATGGTCTATTGTGTAACATAATTATAAGTAAAATATCTTCAAAAAATTAAATTACCATTGTTCAATCATAAAGAGTCATTTATTGAAAATCACCCCATATCAATGTCTCAGTTCATGAACATAATGAAACTGCTCACAGATTTTTGTTTTACATCTCTAAGGTAATTATTTTGCTCAAATACAGTATACTCAACGTCCATAAATTGCAAGAAGAACTAAAGCTGAAGTTTTCTGTAGATAAATTTGAATTAAAACTTAAAAAAATCAATATCGCACTGTTGTTTTTTCAAGCGGAATACAAAACTTTCTATGGTTTCATTTTTGCTCCCAAGTTTCGTTGTAGGTTCAAACCATGAAATCTTGCTGAACCAAAGTAAACTGTGGTCTTACACCAGCTATCTTGAATTTCTTATTTGGGAAATTGAATTTTTTTTACTTAGCATTTTCTTTTGTAATCTCTGGGATATTATTTTTATAATCCTTCAATTATTCTCCCACCTTCTATTGTTTAACAATAATTTGGTGTTAAATGTTTGTACTCAAATCACTGCTGAAGACCATGTTACTCAATGTTTGGCTCAAAATCGGCCAAACAGGATTTTTAAGTCTTTCAGCAAAATAGGTGTAACTTCTTCCTCCAAAGTCCAATTGACACCAAATAAACGTTTTCTGAAAGCCTGTTTATCATTCTTCATAACCATAGCAAACATGTGAGCAAAAACAATTCTTAACTATTTTAATTGTTTTTTTATTGTGAATGTAGGGTTTTTTTGACTCACACACATATCTTTTGGTTAAGACAGCAAAAAGGAGTTTTTATTGTGGAACAGCGCAAGCTGCTATTTTGAAGTCTTCGCTGTGAGTCCTGTTGTTAAACTGCGACGCTTTGGAATGCTGGAAGCTATCCAACTCCTTAGCAGAGTCGACACTTCTAGTGTATGTGAAGATTATAATAACAATAATCTTATCTAGTGGTTTTATTTATAAATGTTATTGGTGTAATTGTGTGATACTTATTCCCAAACTCTTGGAAATACAAGCGTTGTTATAAAAGAAGCTAAAATATAATTCAGTAAACGTTTTAATTAAGAATTAAAAGGTGTAGCCAAGCGATAAAGCATCTTTAGCCAAACAATATATTGATGGTGACCAGTATGATCTATTTCAATAATATGCTTCCAAATCAATAACCATCTGAGCTGGCAAGGATAGCTAAATTCCTTACTACATCTGGCCAAGAGCTGTCTGGGTTGATATATAAGATAATAAAGTGATTGATATCTGCAAGAGGGCATCTAGATTGGCGTCAATACGCCGACCGTAAAATACCTTAGTCGTGACACCATAGCATGGTATATACATCTACATATCTTTTGGTTAGCAAAAAGGAGCTTTTATTGTGGAACAGCGCAAGCTGCTATTTTGACGTCTTCGATGATGAGTCCTGTTGTTAAATGCGCCGCTTTGGAATTCTGGAAGATATCCAACTCCTTAGCAGAGTCGCACTTTAGTTATGTAAGATTATAACGATAATATTTATAGTGGTTTTATCTATACATGTTATTGGTTTTTGTAATTGTCCTGTTGATACCATTCCAACTCTGAATGAAATACAATTCGTTGTTAAAAGAAGCTAAAAGATATTCAGATCATTGTAAGCAAAGCTCATTGTTAAGAGTATGTCTGATTGACATCTATGTGATATGTTAACAGTGTTTGTGCAAATGCGCAATCTTTGTTAAGCTCCCTTTGACAGGGAGGAACTCGGTGACAGGAGGAGATTGCTTTCAAGATACGAATAATTCTCTTAAGTCAATTTGCACTTGATCGGTTTGTAGAACACCTACGGACAGCATTGAGAAAGTCATTAACAACACATGTAAAAAAAAGGAAAACCAAAACTATGCTTTGAACTTACTACTATTCTTAATCGTCCCTTTTGTGAAAAAAATCCTGATTTTGATTTTTTTTACACTTCGTTCATCACTATTTGACAGGTTCACTTGCGTTAGGTAAACGACTGCTTAAATAGACATGAGGACGTTTCCAGAAAGAAGCGCCCCCAATTTTTCTTGAACCCCGGTTTTTTACATATATGGAATGCTTACCAAGTATTACATCACACCTGAGTGAATAAGCCGAATACATCGTCTTTATTGTAATAAGATGATGATTAGTAGTTTCTGTCGTGCACGACAGAAGTCAAAGCATGGGTTTCTATGGGGAAAGATTACGGTAGCAGGGCAAGTTCAAAACAAGGTTTCTGGTTTCGTTAGCACCTGTTTGTCCAATAAACTTCGAAACGTACTCGGTAGGTGGTCTACAACAGATCCAGTGGAATGTGAACGCAATTCCGATCTAAAAAAAATCTCCGCCTGTAACTTTAAGGCAAATTACCAGATGTCTCTTCTAGTGGACACTGAGAAGACTGGTAAAAAGGGGCAAGTCTGAGGCCGAATCAGTTAACCTGACACCTTTCATTCCGGTGTGGAAATGTCATTATAGTCAGTCGGGAGCCAACCACTTCCGGGATCCATAGACGATAACGGGAAAAAAAACAAAAAAACATGCAACTAATGTATGCGTGCGGTCAACTGAATCGAGTGCCTATATTCTTTACCGTTGTAGACGGACAATGATTACGGCGGGGAACTAGAATGACTTTACACGGTATGAGTATTGTTGAGCTGCTTAGGTTTGTTTTAAATGAGTTGGAATATGCAGTAGAGTGTCAGGAATCCTAAATAAATCGAGATATGCGGAGGCATACTGCAGAAATCAGTAGCTCATCTATCGCCGGTCGTACGTGGCGCTGTGTATTTTCCGCTTCGTCATTCCCGGTCAATACGCCATACTGCATGAATTAGGAGTCTATTAGGTAGCTCTAGGGTATATAAAACCACAAAAACCTGTTATGGTCAGGCGCAGTGGTTGGCTACTCACTTCCGAGCGACAGCCTTGATTACATTGCTTGTGGTTTCAACCTTCCTTGTATAAAACTCCTACCAAATTGTGGCAAATGCAAAATAAAAAAGAAGCTGACAGAATGAACAAGGCGCTCCGCCTGAGTTGAACTATTTTTAACTCGCTAGTGGAAGCATGGAACATAAGCCAGGTGAAATTGGAAACCTCAAATTAGGTATTTAATAGAGTGAATTCTTGCCATTTTTTAGTTTTAGGGAGGGGATATGCTACACTCCTTATATGATTACATTATGAATGAAGTTGGTAGAGCACCTTGAACAAGGCTAATCTGTTAATCACTCAAAAGTTGTAATTTTTGCGCTTGTCCAGTCAAAACACCCATTGTGACCAATTAAAATATAATTCAGTAAACGCGTAATTAAGAAATTAAATGTGGTAGCCAATGCAATAAAGCATCTAATATCTACTTTTTACCTTGGAATGATAGAGTAATACTTTAGCAATCAATATATGAATGACGACCATTATCAATAATCGGATAATCAAATCAATAACCATTTGAGATGGCAAGGAATAGCTATAATTCCTTACTACATCTAAACAAGAGCTGTAATATTTTAATATCATAAGATAATCAGAGTGATTGATATCTGCAAGATGGCATCTTAGATTGGCGTTCAATATGGCTGCCAATGTCAGTAAGTAAAGGTCAGTAATTCATTCATGTTTTAAGCTAAATATAAATATTTTTGTGGTTTTTAGTTGGATGATCACTTTTAAGTGTCATTGAATCGTTAGATATCAAATGTCCCAAGATGGATGCCAATGGATGCCTAAACCCTACCAAAAACAAAGAGATACATATCTCTAGACTATTAGTTATCGGATTTTTCGCCACCTAGCATTTATTAGTGCTATTGCCAACCATATTTGACACCCATCTTGGATGGCATCTTATACATGTATCGATTACTCTGATTACCTCATGATATGTAAACTGATCTTATTCACTTACAGAGATATCCACAAACATTGTAGCTCTAAGTAAGGTAGAGTTATTAATTATAGCCATCTTAGAGTATCGGGAGCAATCTTGGATGCTACAATGAAGGAATTCATTATCACATTTTGATCACATCTTGACTGTCAAAACATCGGGAAAGACAAGTTACTAATCTGAAGTCAAACGTGGATTACGATCAGACACTTTATTGTATCGGCGACCATATTAAAATCACTGACTACGTGATTAACATAATAATCATATGCTAATTGGTCACAATGAATGTTATAATTAGACCGCTTCAATTTTGCAACATTTGAGTAAATAACAGATGAGAGATTTTAGTGTTTGGTGGCCATTTTTATTTTTTTGCCTTTCTACACAGATCTTTATGTACACCTTGAATTCAGCTTTTAAATTTCGCCGCCATGACTTGGCTAGTAGTACTCCACAGCAGCCAACAACGTCCTGCTGAGCTATTGTTATGACTGTCATTGTTCAAATAGAGTTTCTTCACTGTTAGTAGACGTCTGTGAAAAGTTGATATCCGGGTTTAATAATAAGGTTTTAGATCAAAAATATATGACCGGTTAGAAGTTTTTCTGCTTAACGGTTTCAGGTGGTATAAAAGGAACAATTTTAGACCAAACAAATTCTACACGGTCTTCGATTTTTTCTTGGGAAATCCGAAGTAAATATCCGTGTTTTCAAATGGCAGCAGTGCATGAGCTGATGTTGGTGTAATCCATGCACAGCGGGACGTTGCCGGCTGCTGTGGTAGTACGCAGTGCTTTGTTCCAGAGGTATTTTATACTAATAGTATTACGTAAAGATGATTACTTATCTTGCCTTTTTGGGCAATGAAAGTTTTTAAGCTCTCATCACTTTTTTAAAGTTTTTAAAACACCTGTAGATAGTATAATAGAAGGTTATTCACCAAAAGAAAAAAAAAACAGATTTCAAGGGATTGTAGGGATTTTTTTATTCCCCTCGTATCTTTAAAGGCTGACTCAGAGATTTCGAAATCTAATTTTTTGGTGTAGTAATTAAAAATAGTCATCTAGAACTTAATATAGTCACTCAAAATGCTTAATTCCAAATTTAGAGATGAATCAGATATTTTGTTTTCATGCAGTAGGCATTTATGCACAGTATAACAGTGCCATAGGATACCGTGTAAAACAAAAATTCCCGATCCGGAATTTTATAACAGAGTTGTGATTTTCTATATGAAGGACTTCGATTTGAGCTTACTTATTTCACACAGTGATTGTATATGGACAAGGATTATGTAAATGCAAAAAACACGATTTGTTTTAAAATTTAGTGCGCCCTCATCGGGAAAACTCTGAGTCAGCCTTTAATAGACCATTTGCACGATCCCCGAAATGCATCTCATTCGGTGCCCATTTCCATCCGGGAACTTGTACCAGAGGTCATGTTTACAAAAAAACTTGTTGTTCGTTCGCGTCGCCGAACAGTGCCTAAAATTACAATACAAAGTACCTTTTCACGTGAAGTTAATCTTACAAAAATGTAGAAGAATATCTATGGAACAAAAAACAATCGAGGCACTGGTGTTGAAATTCACACTGACGGACGATTACACAACTATAGTGCAACGTCACAGATAGGGTAAGTTTTCTGGTATTTTCGTTACGCTCCTAACCGTATCTTTTTAGCCGACTTGAGGCTGGTAAAAGTTCCCGGATGGAAATGGGCACCGAATGAGATGCATTTCGGGGATCGTGCAAATGGTCTATTAAGGGATAACTTCAAAACTCAACCACCGGTTCCGTCTTTTTTCGGTTTGAAGCGGGTTAAGTTGGGTTCATACTTCATCGGCAGACGTCTGCCGACGCTAGCCGTTCGAACATGATTTGCGCGCCAGGTGCATGAAACATACGCGTTGCGTAAAACGCATACTCGAAAGGCTAGTATCGGCAGATGTCTGCCGGTAAAGTATGAACCCGCATTACGTATGAACCTCTAGCCTTTTATTACTCTATCTCTATGCCCCTAATACGTACCAAGCCAACCTACGGTAGCTTTCACCATTGTCATTTGCAGAACCATCACAAACAGGATCAGACCAAAGAAAGTCTTCATTGGTACCTAATTAGAAAGATATAAAGAAAGAATTATCCAACCATCCAAGCCTTCCTATCTATCCATCTATCTAGCTGTCTGTGTGGCGATTCGTCCATCCATCCCTATCTAGAAATTGTCTAACTTTAATGCAATAACACAACCACTACTATCCAAGATTTCTACACTAGCGAAGAAGGAGAGGCAAAAAAATAATTTGAAACAAAGAGTCGAATAAAAAACAGAATTGGGCCTGATATCATGTCATAACCGGCCGGAGTCATATACGATAGAATATACGCAATAATATTATTGACAAATGTCAAGAATGACAGCCAAAATATACCCTTTCTCAACAACCTTTTAGATTTTTTTGAAGCGATGGTGGAACAAAATGAGGCAAAAAATAAAACAAAGTCAAGCCCTGTCCCCGAGGCTTTGCTGGCCCTCGGCTGGCCCTCGTCGCAAATATTCATATATAATTTAGAGTGTCAACCCAGATTGTCCACTGCTATGCTAAACAAAACAACCTACCAATGGCCTTCTCGTATTATAACCTAAGTTATCAGAAATACAAACGGCGTCTTATATGGAAATATGCCTTCATTAACTTCGGTCCCTAAATGTGCAAAAGTTATTATTATACGTTAACATTAATGTTATCGTATATACATATTAACCGCCTTTTAACCAGTAATGCAATGGATCTGTCCCTTCATTGTGTTGGACTCACCGAAACACAAGTTGTACCATAATCAATAAGGTCACTTCCCAGGTATGGGGGGGGAAAACCCCCGGGACTGCAGGTCCCTGACTACCCGAACGGGCGATCCAATAAAAAACGTTTACCCAAAATGAAAGTGACATTTTTCCACTTTTGTAAATTGATATCTGTGGATTTTGATCGCTAAAGAATGGGTAATAGCATATTGCTGAAAAAAATATTCATTTTGGTTGAGTGGTGTTCAAGATATGGGCCAACGAAAAGAGTCAGCAAAACAAGATATGTCCAGGGTTATTCATGATGGAATGATAAGTACACATAAATTGTTTTGGCAACGGGCTTTTCAAATCTGAAATCAAACATGCAGTTAGTGCTAAATACCAGTTTCCTGTCTTGTGGTCTTGTGTCAGGGCATGATTTTCAAATCTAAATCATACTACTGTAGCGTGCAGTTGTGCTAAAGCCAGACATCTTTCTTGAAACGAGAACTTTGAAAATTCTTATAGTAAATAATGGCACCTTCACTTTATCCAAAAAAACATGGATTTTTTTAAAATGGACTAATTTTGTCCCATTTATGCTACCAGAGAAGTAAAGGAAATTGAATTAGTGAAAGAAAAATTAAAAAAAAAAACAGTTGGGATTATGTTGTGGTTCGGATTGTGGGTGAAAATTTTCAATAGAGTCTTTTTCTGGAAAAAAAAAATGCATAGGCACAAGTCGATACCCATGTTATGGTTGATATGTTGCACAATGATTGCACATAGGTCGACTTACCCCCCCCCCCCTCCCCGCTGGTTGTAGCCATAAGTGAATGTATTTTTTTTTTTTTTTGGAGTTACTCTGCTGCGAAGTTTGAGTTAAGGAAGTTGACAGTGTTGATACAAAAGATGGGAAAGCAATAATAGTAAAAGACGAAAAGCAATTTGAAATTTGTCAATTTATGTTCCTCTATCCCCATGTATGTGAACTTAATGCAAAAACCATGTCGAGGTCACTCCCATACCGAATACAATGGTTGTTTATCTGATAACCTTGATGTAATTGTGTGCTTAACAGCCTACAATATAGCATAATTTCAGGGGTACGTACAACGACCTCCTTGTGTACCTGTATGATACATGACAAACTAACTTTTGCATTCTGGTATCATGACTCATACCTGACAGCCCCAGAGTTATACAGTAGGAGTTGAAGCTTTGCAATGTCCATGGAGCTGAGATAGTAAAAGACTGCAAAAATTTATAATTGAGTGTGAAGGATGCTAGAAATGTGCTTATTTGATGGATAGGACATTTGAATTCCCCATGCTAGCATACTTAGATCTTGACCAAGCTAATTGGCAATAAAAAAATATACTGAAATTATTGACACTCTCAAAAAATTTCTACTTCAGCAGGTTAAGCAGCCACTAAGTACTGGGGGGGGCACTCAACTTGGTTTGGTAGGGGTGCGGTGGGAAGCGCCAGACTGGGGAGCTATTGTGAATTGAAAGTCAGCAAAAGAAGGGTTTCGGAAGTAATATGGACTCGGGAACTAATTTTGGGCCAAATTTGAGGTTTAGGAGCTGTAGAACTGGCAAAATTTCACGGGACGGAACAACATAGCGTATGAAACGGACGTATGGGGGTGTAAGGCTGACGCTTTCAAAACCATGGTATTTGATGACAGAGAAGGATGCAAAAATAGGGTCTTTGGGTGACCGAGGTGTTGAAAGCAACTATAGTACGCGGGAGCCACAGTCCGGGCACCATAGACGAATAACGGAATAAAGCGTAAAAACCAATGGCACACGGGTATGCTGGTCAACCGTGACGTCACGGCAGGCAAAACAAG
>JAMKCH010037663.1:0-13899 GCA_023653785.1 Ophioderma brevispina | reverse complement strand
TTTAAATCAACAAATCTTAAATCTACATCGCGAAGGAAGAAGTCGTATCATTTAACTTTGTGGCGCCTTTATGTCTACAGATTTGAGTTTTTTATCGAGCTTAATAATGAAATGTAATCTTGACTGTTTCATTGCGAAGTATAAATTAGACCTGATCTCAGAAACCTGTGAGTATTGAAATATCAGGGTTATGATTACAGGCGTTTATTGAAGCGTAATTTCAACGTTATTTAAAGGATCAAAACTGCCAAGATGTAAAAAAGAATTTATCAAATGTGTACCTGATTTGTTGGAAATTGTTTTGCCTGTTACGTGCACGGTGCGGCGCATACATCGATCATTGTGCCATAAAAGAACAAAATACCCTCTATCTCTCTTAATCACTGGACGGAAAAGTCCATTTACGAGCGTATTGGTGTGGTTATTCGGTGAATTTAAGGCTTTTAACATCGGGGAATTATCTCGTATATTTTTCCATATCTTGATGGGCATCTGATTACTATCATATTGTGTGCAGTGAATGCCAAGGTCAGACATATCCCTTAAAGAAATGAACCTAGTGAACAAACGATCTTACCTTTCATATAACAACAAACTTTATTTTGTTGATAGGAAATGATTGGTTCCAAGCAATTACACAAATTACATTTATCACATAAATAAATATTACAGTCTAGAAGTTACTTCTCTGTGATTCTGTCCTTATAAGTTGCTTTCAGCCTTAGCACTTGTAGGGTATGTTAGAATACCTATACTTGTTACAGACATGCAAAAATCTGATTTGTGATGATTTTTTTTTCAATTTTTGATTTAGCAAATCACTGAGTGTCTTTAACCCTATCACTACCAAAACTACTAGCAATCAATGAGCTGAGGCTAGAAAATGCACTAAGCCCAAAAAGATGCGAAGCAAACGTCATAGCATATTCAAATACAAATTTTGATTAAACATCACTGGGATTGTGTTCAATCTACAGTAAAAGGCTGAGATTTCAAAATGTATTTTTTGGGTAGTAATTAAAATAGCCACAAAGAACTAAAGATAGTCACCTAAAATTCTTAATTCCAAAGTTAGAGATGAATCGAATTTCATGCAGTAAACATTTATGCACAGTATAACAGTACCATACCGTGTATAACAAAAAATCCGGATCCGGAATAACAAAGTTGTGATTTTCTATATGAAGGACTTCGATTTGAGCTTAGTTGTTTCACACAGTGATTAGTATATGGACAAGCATTAAGTTAATGAAAAAAAGCACGATTTGTTTGAAAATCGAGTGCGCCCTCATCAGGAAATCTCTAAGTCAGCTTTTAATTGTAGTCCATGGAAATAAATGCTATAGACTGTCAACTTTTTGACAGAGTACGTCAGCACAGGTGTAGAAGTAATTATCCACCGTACTCTTAATCCGGCTACAACGGTAAAGCTCACAGTCCGGGAACAATGGTGAACAATAGGGCAATCGATTCAGTTGACTCTTCACGCAACATTAGTTTCACGCTTTATTCCGTTGTCGTCTATGGAGCCCGGATTGTGGCTCCCGGCGGAAAATAATTACTTTCACACCGGATCGTAGGTTCTTGGTAATCTGCAGTGGCCCTCGTCCTTGTAGCTCAGCTTACATACAACTTAGGTTCAGTTTCAAGTTTATTTTCACTATGCAAGTACAAAAAGTAAAGGAGCTGCATGTATGTAAAGCGGGTGATGCATTTCGAGATTAGAACGTGCTACTAAATATAACGTGCTACTATTAGAAAGTTCGGAAAACCGAAAAATAATATTATTATTTATATTACTATAATTATAACAGTAATTGCAAGGTTGGTATAAAATTATAACGGCCAATACCTGTTAAGAATATCTGGTCTCATAATTAAGTATATTATTCGCTTAAACGAAGTGATAATCTGTGTTACAGATCTTGTAACTGAATAATGCCATAGAAATATTAAAGGCTGACTCAGAGATTTCTAAATATATTTTGTGTGTGTATTAATTAAAAATAGTCATCTAGAATTAAAATAGTCAACAAAAATGCTTAATTCCATTTATGTACAGTACAGCAGTGCCATAGGATACCGTGTAAAACAAAAATTCCGCATCCGGAATTTTATGATAAAGTTGTGATTTATGAAGGACTTCGATTTGAGCTTAGTTGTTTCACACATACATTGATTAGTATATGGACAAGCATTATGTATTTGCAAAAACACGATTTATTTGAAAATTTAGTGTGTCCTCATCGTGAAATCTCTGAGTCAGCCTTTAACTAATGGGACCAAACTGGGTACAAGCAAATAGCTTTCGGGGTCTTTCCCTTCCCACGGACTTGGTCAAACCAAGTATTTGACTATAAAGAGCTGGCAACAAATGTTATTTCTTCAATATTGATATTTTGAGATAAAGGTTTAGCGTTAGAAATAACTACCAAGTACAAGATAACTACAATAACTATAAGATATCCATTCATAATTATAATGTCACTTATTGGAAACACATGTCGTGTATACATACATATAATTGTTAAAGTTACATATTACGGTAGAATTAGCTTACGTGAAACTGTACAGAATTAAAAGCTCATCTAATAATCACAATTTTTTAAGTGAGTAAGGTGTTTTAAAAATAAATTTTTCGCTCAAACGAGCAAACGTGTCATTTTCCATCTAATGATGTGTAACAAATATCAAACTATCATACATATAGCTGATGCAGTAAATTAAATTTAAAATTCTATGAATGTAATATATATAACAGCCATCCTACAATCGCGTGATTAGGGGAAAATCCATTTGCTTGATTGAAATTTGAGATGTGAGCAAGATCAATGAGTCATTTGTCGCAAATACTATTTTGAGATTAAGCCCGTTTTAAATCTTCACCTTCCTTCGTATTTTATTATTCTGATCGACAATAAAATTACCCCATCAATGGAACTATTTCTCTAATTGAGATGGAGTTTGCAGCAAAATGAATGCTCGAAAATGGCCCAGAAACTGAAATTAAAAACATAATTTTGATTTTCCTCGATAAATTACTTATTTTGCTTCAATTTATCAGTTGACCGCATTAAAAGAAAGTATTATGGTGTAAGAATTGTTGGAAAAAATATGACAAAACAAATGTTTGTTCCGCTTTTAGAGCAGGGGAGGGCGGCCAAGAAATCCAAATTTCAGACGTCGCCATGCATTGGTTTAACACGTAAAAGCGAAATCTTGACGAAAAATTCTGATTTTTTTATATGTTGTCAAGGAATATTTTCTTACTCCAAACCGTTAGAGTTGAAGAATCAACTCCACTGGAAGGGTTATTTCTGATTTTTTTTGCATAAATAACGAACGAGGACGAGGTCGTGTGTGGGTCATGGGAACACCCATGACCGACCCACATCAAAGCACCCAAATTGGTTTGTGGTTTGCACTCAGTATTCCTTTAATTTCTTTTAACATTTTTGGTGAGTTGCTATAATGAATGAGGCCTGTTTTAGAGTTAAACAACAGATTATGTCTCCTCTGTTTTACTTTAAAAGTCCAAAAATGTCAGAAAATTAACAAAGAACTTGATGAAAATCGACTTTTATCTGTATGCGCAAGCTTCTTCTGAAATACACAAAGTTTCAAACAAATACTCGCCATTTAGGAAACTTTATTAATAAGAAAAATATCAAAATACCGTAAGCTAAGTGATTCGTGTGCATTTATTATGCCACTAAAGGGTGATAGGTCTAAAGGTCCACAGAGTTATGAAATATGCATCTCTGTGCTAGATTGGCGCTTCACCCACCATCCACCCTCAGTTCAATGTAAAAATGTAAAGCTCATAGGAGTGGATGAGAAATATGCCCTTTGAGTATGAAGCTCAACATCGCCTCTTTGTACCCCAGACGCCAAGTTACTGGACCCAACTGCTTCCACCAACATTAGACCGACGGCCCAGAGCGTTTTGATCAAACAAACGAGGTACCAATTTGAACACACTTTTATCCATGACATCGCCCAGGGCCTCTCAAGTTCCAACACTTCCATCTTGTATGCTGATGATGTCACCCTCATGACTGTATGTAAGTATAACGAGAATAGGGGCACTGCTGCTCTCCAAACCAAGACCTGAGCAAACTTGAAAACTGGGCTACTTCCTGGAACGTTCTCTTCGGCGCCGGCCGAATACAAGGCTGTCACCAAATTCAATCGGAGATATGCACAAGATAACAATCCTACCCTCCAATCCTTTGGTACAACACACAGAGGCATAACCTAGATCTACTTGGCCTCACTCTGAGCAAAGATCTCTCCTGGTGGCAGGATATTACCAAGATGGCCAAAGTATGCAGCCCAGGGTATTGGATCCCTAGAGCTGCTCCTATCTAGTTACCACTAAAAGATTCGAGATGGAATGTGCTAGTTGTACTTGGATTGGAGCAACTTCCATCTCGTTGTCTCAATTGAATGCAGTTCAAGGACGTGCCATCCACATCATTGACCAGCCCCTGGGAACCGAACCCGCAGCGGCAGAGCACTTGGAGCTCTTACACTGCACCGCATGTAATATGGTGAGATCCCAGAACTCCTTGAGCCAACTTCTTTCTGAGATTCTACAGTTCGATCCCCGACTCAGACGCTCCATCACATCCCATGACTTAGCTGTTGATCCACCAGATATCCACCGTTCCATCATTACCTCTGGATCTAGAATACTCTTCCACAATACATCCCTCATTTGGAGAAGCGGGCCTGTTTAAAAAAGGTGGTAATTCGTTATCTCGTCGTCAACCGATTCATTACCCTAATTGGATTGTTACTGTTAATTCCCTGAAATGCTTTGACATAAAAAAAATTTAATGATTAGTGTTTAGTGATCATTTACGAATTACACTCTCCAAGATAACGTCACAGTCACTGTCGAAAGTTACCTATGTGTTTTGAGGACTTGTAAAAGCAGCAAAGTAACATAGAATTACTTTGGGCTATGTGGATTTTCGTCTATTTGATCCAAATAAGCACAATAAAGGGCTTATTTCAATTTTGTGTATCGTGTTCTCTACTTGATTTGGAGAGTCTGGCACATGCATACACTCACCACCAAGTTTCGTGGAAACTTAGTTGCCGTTTTGATGGTTGAAGCGATAATGTATTTTGCAACGCCCTATTCATTACTGTGCTATCTGCTATTATTGATGATAAAACATTAAAACGGCCGTTTGTGTTTCTACTCCATCTTGGAAAAGAAATGGATTTCAGGACGACAGTGAAAAAAAAAATGGCGGGCCTTCGTCTAACATCAAAATCGATACTACTTGCGGGTAATTCGTGGGTCCCAAGACAATGGGAACAAGCACCTTGAACCCCTAGGCAACTACTGGGTCCGCTCGGAAATGAAAACTTTTCATTGTTTCTTAACAAAAATGTCAAAATTACACATTTTCTTAACTATTCGGAATCAATATGTAAATGTATTCAAATGAGTGCAAACAAGCTTAGTCTTGGGTCAATGTTGTTTGAGATAGCTCATTAGTCTTGGGTCAATGTTTTTTGACATAGCTCAAAAACCGCTGACTTATACAGAATGTAACAGGGTGAAAAGGCTAAGGATATAACTATACTCTCATGTAGATGGAATATTTTGGAAAAAGCAGGGAAATATTGCTGTAATTTTTTTTAACCACCTTGTAATATCCTCCTCTATCATAATGCCGGAGGAACCAGAGCATAACACCTGTGCCGTAAAATGCATATCATCGTAAATTTGAATGGCTATTGAGGTGGCAATAATGTACATATAAAATAATGGACCGGGCATAATAAATAATGAAAGCCTAATTAGCCATGACCCCTATTAATAGCATCTATTTGTCAGCATTAAGTGTGTGTGTGTACATATCATAATATGAATGGCCTTTAAAGGCGCTATCAGTGATTTGCTAAATCAGAAAATCTTTTAAAAATATTATAATATAAAGAACAGAAATTAAAAAATCATCAAAAATTAGAGTTTACATTTTTGTCAATTTTGCAAAAAATATCCTTTGAGAATTCTACATACTAGTATTTATTTTTCCCTTTTAAGCCAGTCCTAGAAATTTTAATTATTATTACGTGTTTACGTTCGTCACTGATAGTGCCTTTAATCTCTTCATTCTACAATACTACCGAGCCTATGCAATAGATAACGAATGTTTAGTTAAACGATTGCTAACCATCTCGGGTCACAAGGTTATAAGTGTAAAAAGTCCTGTTTTAGTGAAATTTTGATCCTTTATCCGTTTATGAAAACCATAATTTACAAGACCTACATTTTCCTTAAAATAACCTCCCAAAGACGTACAACCATGATGCGTACTTTACCAACTTGATGACAATATAACTGCAAATATTATAGCTTTTTGGAGATATATCATGGTTGAAATCATCAACACTTCTACACCGCTTAGCGAAAAGAGTATTCAAGTTACTGACTACAAAAAAGGCAAAAGCACTTAATGTTCAATTTATATAGGTGGCACGAAAGACCTGCTGGACTCGACACTTTTCAGTCAAGCAAACACCGTAAGGCCAAAAAAAAAATGTTTGATTGTCCTCATCCGACCGACCCTAATTTTGGAAATCAGGAAAAAGTTTTTTTTCCTTTTACTGTGCAAAAGAATACCGACCCTAATTTTGAAAAATTCCTAAAAATTTTAATTTTAACTTTCTGAAATGTAAAAAAGATGTTGTTTAAACAGTTTCTTAGCATGTTAGTTGGGTTTCATAATGTACAAAGATGCATTTTTAGTGTTTGATTAACTTATTAATACAAACAAACATGTTTCCATACAGTTTGCTATTGACATTTAAAAAAAAAGAAAAAAGTTTTTCCGACCGACCGACCCAACTCTAAAAGTCATCTATGGACAATCAAACATTTTTTTTGGCCTAAAGTACCTGACTGCAAAACCAACAGTTGTAGCTTGTTGGAGTCCACAAACTACTCTCAGAACTCAATGTCAATAGAGCCTCACGACCAGACAGTCTCAGCCCAAAAGTCCTATAGGAGAGGGTATCCGAGTTGACGCCCTGCAACTATCTTTCAGTAATCTTAGGATACAGGAGAAATCGCAGATTTCCTAAATTTTTAAAGTGTTCTCCTTGATATTCTCCTTGATATGATCATCTTTGGATACGCGAGATATCGCAGATTTCCTAATCCTAAATATTTAGTCAAAGTATTCTCCTTGATATGGTAAAGGTCCTAACAAAGCCTTTTGTAAAAGGCTTTCCACATTTAAAAACAATTATAGTAAAAATATTACGTCATGTCAGTTTTAAATTGTTTTCGAAAATGGTGACTTGCAGCAATTAAAAAAGGGGCTCTGTCTTTTTTAAGGTTTCTATACCAATGGTGAATTCCATGTATTGAAAAAAACGACGTTTTTTTATGGCCGCCATTATTGTGCTAATTAATTGGCATTTGACTCTAATTTGTTTCCGATCAAATTGTTTTTCCATAGGTACCAACATGAAGAAATCGGCATGCTTCTAATTGAAAAAGATAAATGAATTCTCAAAGTTTTTCTCTCGATAAACCACTTGAAAAACATTATTTACATGCACTGGCAATTAAAACAACCAATGATTCGTAAAAGGATATAAGAAGAAGAAAATAAGGGGTTTAAAAAACCACCATACAGACACAATCTAATGAAGCTGTAACTCGCGTAAATCCGGTGTAGTTTATTTTGGATTCATGTTTCAGTTGAAATAACCTTTGCTTCTGAAGGTATTTCCAATTTAGTACATTCTCCTTCGAACCTTAGACAACCTCGTAATATAATGTAACCATTATCTATTATGTACACTTCAAAGCGCAGTATTAAATTGTGTGCTTCTGTAGTGTAGCACTGTTTTACTTTTGCAATTGTCATGTACTGTCATCATGTCCGATATAGAATCCAATAACGAATTCAATTAACAACACACGTGTTGTTTCAGGAAGGAATAAAAGTAACACCAAAAGTAACCACTCAGATATCCGTATTATCTATTTGAAGTTATTTTTACCACAAAAGTGCAGTTAATTAACATGACACTACAGCCTGTCTAAGGAAATGGTACTATCACAGAATTGCTTTTAAATTACTTAAAAGACCGATATCAATTTAAAGAATAAGAACCATGCGTTTTAATACATCTCATTTCATCTCATCTCATTTTGTATATTTCATCTCATTTAGCGTTTGGCATCTTGTGGATGCATTCATTTACTTCAGTTGAGTTCAACTTACTTTTGTTGGTGCCATCTTGGGGCCTGTGCGACTCATTAACACATTACTTTGTCAAAAGTTGGTTGTAATCATCATCTTTTCAAATGCAGAATGGTACGAATTTTAATAATTTTGTTCCTGTTGTTGGTATGTTGATATGAGTGCAGCTTCTCCAACTTCACTGAATGGTGGCAACTTCACCTTGTTGCGTTTCTTGATACTTTACGATAACCATCTTCAACTTCAAACGAGTTGAGGCATGCAACAGTGGTGGTTTCTTTTTTCATGTAGAATGCCCCATTTTCATTCAGCTTTCAAGAGACACTTCTTCAAGGTCACTTATGATATCATGCAAATCCTTTTCTGAAGCTGTTTAGAAAACAGTTGCGTTTGCATAATAGATGTTTGGACCAAAACGCCCAGAGAAAAGTGGACCCAATAAACTTTGGCCTACTACAGTAAAACGCACATATCTCTGGATTTCCTATAGCAAATGGGATAAAACAAAAATCATGTAAAAGCTTGGTTTCTTTTCTTTAAAGAGACAATGGCACATTGAATATAGTACGCCCTCAAGATGTTTCAAAATTGGTGTTTTTGCAAGGTTGTAAAGCTTTTATATACATAAGCCTGCACCTGAAATGATTTAGCCCAAATCAGCGCCCTAATGGGTAAACGGCGATTTTATAATAAAATGACTCCGGAGTTTTATTCAGCAGACGGCGGAAAATGGCGTTTAACACAGGAAAACACACACGCCAGAATTGATTCCCATGGCGTGCACCCTGTTTGACAGGTCTGTGACTTTTGTGGTTTTAATATCAATGAGTACGAGTCTATGATATTCATGTATTAGACACATTTGTTGAAAAAAAGTTACGGCAAACTTAAAAGTTATCATACAAATTACCTGTATGTGGGGGAGAAGTGGGGGAGAAGTAGAGAACCGTCTTGTGGTCTCCCCTGTTAAGCTGCGTAGCTAAGCAAAGTTAAAACTGCGAAGCGAAGCAGCGAACTAATCTCTGCAACTCCAAACACTGTTTTCCATTAACATCATTTCTTAAGTATACCCATATCATGACTAGACATCAGCGCAGTCCTTTTCTAAGGTCTGCCTTGACTATAGTGTCATTGAATGTGGAGGGGTTTTCCAGTGCAAAAAGTACCATCATTGCTGATTTGTGTAACAATCTCCATTGTGATGTCCTATGTCTGCAGGAAACCCACAGAGGAATCAATAACCACCGCCCAACCATACTAGAAATGGTCCTTGCCACCGAGAGACCACATCGACAATACGGAAGTGCCATTTTTGTGGAACGTACGAAGTAGAAGCAACCCAAATGTCCCTGTGATAAAACCTCGAAGTCCTCACCATGAGCTTTAGTTTCTTCATACGTTCATCTGTCTACAAACCTCAATCAGTAAACTTCAAGCAAACCTCATTTCAACCCCTGGAATTCCCCAAACCTCACTTCTTCATTGCGACTCAACAGCCATAGTACCCAATGGGGCCTACAATGAAACTAACCAAGACGACAAGCTGTCGAAGAATGATATAGTCAACATCTACGTCTCCTTCACGACTATAAACTGCCGCCATCATTTCATATGCCCTGTCTGGAAGAGAGGTACACACCCTGATCTAGCTATTGTTAACAATAACATCTCTAACCTCTGTAGCAAGATTGTGCTGGATCCTGTTCCACTAAACCAACATCGACCAATCGGTCTCCAAGTCAACGCGCTTAAGACAAACAAAGTGCCTTTTTAAAGGGCCGCTTTAACTACAAGAAAACAGACTGGCAAAGATTCACTGATGACATGGATCAATTTAAGAGGATTGCTCCAACCCCCATAACTATGACAAGGTGCCAACTTTTGAACAAGACTGCAAACGAGATCCTACCCATAGGCTGTAGGAACGCATTATACCGGGAGGCGTTTCCAAGGAATGTGCTAGAGAATATCAAGAGTATATCACCATGTTGAAGCTGATCCTTTTTCGGCTGAAACATTTGCTAAAGTGGGAGGACGTCTCCGAGAGGATCTCCCAGGAAAGATCAAATCCTGGCACACTTTAATTGATTCCACCGATATGACCCAAAAGCAGAAGCATGGTCTACATCCGAAAACTCCGAGGGGGATCCAACAGAACTCCACAGCAGCCAAATGCTCCATCACCCCCCAAGTTGCCCCACCAACTGCTTTTAAATGGCCAGTGCAGCAAGAAACCAGAAGATCAAACGGAGACCAGAAGAGGTATAGTGGTGACCCTAGTTTCACTCGCCCTTTCAACATGAACGAATTGGATTCCGGTATTGCTAAACTAAACTTCGAACCAGGAAAAGCAGTCAGGCCCTGACAACATCTCTACTGAGTGCAACTAAAAAATCTTGGCCCGTAGCAAAGGAAATGGCTTCTTGAGCTCTACAATTCTGCCTTATTTCCCACAGGTTCCCACAGACTCTGGAGGAAATCACATGTTATGGCACTTCCAAAACCTGGGAAAGATCCATCCATCCCAAAGCTACGACCTATATCACTCCTTGCCATACCTACAAGCTTTTGAACGCCTCGTGCTCATCGTATCGCACCTGTGATAGACGAACCCCTCCTACCAGAACAGCAGGTTTCCGTCCAGGAAATCACAACAAGCCAAGTACTCAATCAACCTAACCTCAACACTTGAGGATGGTTTTGAGCTGTGTTCTTCGACCTCTCAGCAGCATACGACATTGTTAATCACAGATGCCTACTCCATAAATCCTGGAAATTACCAAGGACATCCGCCTGACTGAGTTTATCCTTGATTGCTGGCTCACAGGATGTTTCTTTGTTTCCAGCAGAGCGAAGAAGAGCCGATGGCCGTAGGCTCAAATGGCTCCACAAGGGAGTGTGCTGCACCTCTCCTGTTCTGCATATATTCCTGCGACTAACCTGGGAGTGCGGGACCTGTCGTTTTGTTTTATCATACGATCTTGGAATTGGTGCACGGGATGCCGACTTCGCAGTTGTTGGGGGAGAGACCCTCAGGGCTTTGGATGAACTCACTTCCTTATTATGAAGAAAACCAACTACTGCAATCCATCTAAAGACACAGGTGTGTGCTTTCCATCTACCGCGAAGCCAAATGTCAGCTTGAGTTTACCTGGTCTGCGCTCCTCTCTTATAAAGGCCCAGCGTCGAGAAGACGAAGAGTAAAGTATGTTCACGCAGTATAACATCTTGAACCAACTCGCGGCACCAGATGGGGTGCTCGCCCACTTCCCTTGGATCGACGGCATTTGCCCTGTGCTACGCATGTGACGAAAGTATGGCTTGCCCTGTGTGGGAAAGAGCAACCCATGCCAAGAGCTTGATCCCGCGCGTTAAATTTAAATTAACTGCCTCCTCTGCCCTCCTCCGCTGCCGACTTTGTCGCAGGATGTCTTCGTCCAAAACCAACGGGAAACTTTAACATCCTAGCAGGAATTGCTCCACGGACATCCGTCGTGGCGTGGCAGCATGCAGGAGCGTAGCTGCCCGGTTCCAATGTGAAGGCAGCCCTATTCTGGACGTACCTGCTGGCCACCTCCGTAATCTAGAAGAGGTTCCCTAAGCAAATTCCAACCTCTTGAAACAGTCCTCTAAGGAGTAAAGATAGTCGCCTGTGGGAAAGAACGACTTGCATCAACGAATTAACATCTATCGGTATGAACCCTGGGTGAGCAGTGAAGCACCGACATTGTCCCATCTCTGCTGGATCATATTTGAGAACCACAGTGTTTGGACACGATAATAAGAAGAAGAAGAACCATGTAATTGTTTTAAACCTTTTATTAAATCCCTAGTCTGTTTTTTTGGGGTTTTTAATGTGAAAATATATTTCTAATTCTTCCAATGTGGCCTAGATATCATTTGCGATCAACTAAAGCAATTTCATATTTGGACCCGTCATGAAATCCAAATAGCAACAAACTCATTTTAACAGACAAATCCTATGGGAGTACATACCATACCACGATATTGGGCTACATGATATGTTTGAATTGTTCCTTGATGATTACACTGTTAAAAATGTTCATTAAATAACAGCGATTGACTGGCAGCTGGGACTCACAACAGTTAAAATACCATAGCTTTTTTTACAGTCATTTGCACGTTTCGAGCCCTTTGCTACGTTATTTGTCGTTTTGAGTCCCGGCTAACGTCAAACGCGTTATTTTAAGATCAATTTTAACAGGTATGCTACTGCAACGGGTATGTAGGTAACATGATAGTATATGGATGCATAGCACTATTAACAGATTTGGTTAATTATTTACAATTTCAATTCTTCGATGATCAGAAACCCTTTCCTTTTCAAATATGCCTAGCTAGATTATCTCCAAAGGAACAAATCACATCTTGGATAATGTCAATTTATAAGCCGTTCTCTACATGTCTTAAAATGGAACAATAATCGTCACCATGCACATTATATCCTTGATGCAGCACATGTATATTTTTTATGTTATTGAAGAAAAACATACCAATTGAGTATTTATAGTATTAATACACTAGTGAAACTGGCATGAGGAAAAAAAAATAAAACACGAAAACACGCAAAGCTCAAAATTATTAACTATAAGCCTCGCTTTAATCACCTAAGGGGTAGGTGATTAATTCCATGGTTTAAAATATTTGTCTTCATAAGTGATTTATACCGAGTGGTATGGATCAGGGTACTTTAAAGTAAGTTTATCAGATAATTAAAATGAGTCTCTAAATCAATTAACAATAAGGAGTATTGTTGTTAATACTAAAGGGGAAACAAGGCGTTGGACGCCTTAACCACCAAGAACACAGACCTGTATGTTTGTATATACATTTTGAGCCAGGTAGAGACGGTACTAATATTGCATTACAACCGCAAATAATAATAATAATAATAATTAAATCATATAATAAAAAAATCTACCTTCTAATTTTAATAATGCAAATTTTTTTTCAAGGCTTTCAAAATATATTTCTTCAGGGATCTAGACACAAACATGTGAATAGGAACATAAAGCCCTGTCTTCATTAGGAATGTGTTTTAATAATCAATGCCGGACGTTAACAAAACAGAACGGTCCAAATACCTCTTTTGACTTCAAATTAAGTGGTAAAGGGAATTCTTGCCAGGTCCTAAGTGCAAAATCAACAGATTATACAAGGGATTAATATGTAGCGGAAGCTAGAAATTATCACATCCACATCCAAAAGGCTTGTGTTAAAAGGAACCTTTATTTCAATATTGACCAGAGTCCAAAACTGTTTGGTAAGTGCCACGATCTTTTTAAAGAATAACTCCACATTGAGCAACCAATTCCTGTGAAATTGTCAAAGAGTTGTAAGTATCGAATCAGGGAAGATGTTGAAACGATTGGGGGGGGGGAGCAGGGAGTGGTCTAATGGTTAGAGCATTTGCCTTTGGTCTCAATGGTCCCCGGTTCAAAATTTGTATAAGAGCTATTGATTAAAACTAGAATTGCCACTCTATTTTTTTTCATTGATATGGGTAAATGAACCATAAAAAGCTCTCGCTGTACCCATCGTGTGTCAGTGCTGGATGTAGCAACATGGCGCCTGATTAAGCTGCTGCCAACTTGAAGTTTCCATGTCTATGTCTTAATGTTAATTGTTCTGTAAGGCG